>LNAC01000210.1:1773204-1827825 GCA_002007465.1 Ailurus styani
CATCCGTGAGATCACAAATGGCAAGATCTCACTCGTCTTTATGTCGTAGTAATACTCCATCATAAATACATACCCCTCTTCTTTAGCCATTCATTTGTTCATTAATGGACACCTTGGGTTGCTTCCATATCTTGGCTATTGTAAATAATGCTCCAGTAAACAGGGGTGCATATGTCTTTTCAAATTAGTATTTTTGTTTTCTTTAGGTAAATAACCAATAGGGGATTACTGGGTCATAGGATAGTTCTATTTGTAATTTTTTGAGGAACCTCCATACTGTTTTCCCCAGTGGCTACAACAGATTGCATTCTAACCAACAGTACATGAGGGTTCCTATTTCTCCACATCCTCCCAGACACTTATTATCTCTTGTCTTTTTTATTCTAGCCATTCTGACAGGTTTCATTGTACTTTTGATTTGCATTTCCCTGGTTAGTGATGTTGAGCATCTTTTCATGTGTCTGTTGGCCATCTGTATGTCCTCTTTGAAGTATGTCTATTCAGGTCCTCTGCCCATTTTTAAAATCAGGTTGCTTTTTTAGTGTTGAATTCTGTACATTTTTATATATTTTAGATATTAACCTCTTCTTGGGTCTATCATTTGCACATATCTTCTCCTATTCAGTAGGTTGCCTTTTCATTTTGTAGATAGTTTTCTTCACTGTGCAAAGCTTTTTATTTTAATGTAGTCTCAGTAGTTTATTTTTGCTTTGGCTTCCCTTGCCTGAGGAGACAAACCTAGAAAAATGTTGCTATGGCTGATGTCAAAGAAATTACTACCTGTGTTTTCTTCTAGGAGTTTTCTGGTTTCAGGTCCCACATTTAGGCCTTTAATACATTTTGAGTTTATTTTTTGTGTATGGTATGAGAAAATGGCCCAGTTTCATTCTTTTGCACATAGCCGTCCAGCTGTCCCAGTACCAGTTATTAAAGAGACTGTCTTTTCCCTACTGCACATTCTTTAAGTCCTTTGTCATAGATCAATTGACCATGTAAGCATGGGTTTATTTCTGGATTCTTTATTCTGTTCTATTGACCTATGTGTCTATTTGTGTGCCAGTATCGCATGAAACATTTTTTATTAATTTGTATCTCCCTAATTATTTTATCAGACTTCCAAATTTTTATTAAGTAAATTTGTTTGCAATAGTTTCTTATGGATTTTAAATCTATTCTCTCTGTAATTATTTTCTTTTTCCTATTCCTAATACTGTTTTTACTTTCTGTTCTTGATTAATTTTCCAGGGGTTTGTCTACTCTGTTAGTGCTTTTAAGGAATGATCTTTTGGATTTATTTGTTGTCACCATTGGTTTTAGTATTTTATTTCATTATTTCTGTTTTATATTTACTTCCTTCCATTTTATTTGGATTTATTTTCCTTCTGTTAGTTTCTTGATTTGAATGCAACAAATTTATTTTTCATCTTTCTGATTTATTAAAAAGTTTGAGGTAAGGTATTCTTGTGGTCATTCAGTTATAGATGTTGGTCATTTCTATTTAAGCTTTCTTTTTAATCCAGAAGTTTATGTATGTGCTTATGTATGTGCTTTTTAGTTTCCAATTTAGGAAGCTTAGTGGTTAATTTAATGAATTTTCTTCAAAAAAAGCATGAAAGTTTGACATGTTGTTTTACTTAAGTAATTATTTTTAAAAAAGATTTTATTAATTTATTTGACAGAGAGAGAGAGATCACAAGTAGGCAGAGAGGCAGGCNTTTTTAAAAAAGATTTTATTAATTTATTTGACAGACAGAGAGATCACAAGTAGGCAGAGAGGCAGGCAGAGAGAGAGGAGGAAGCAGGCTCCCTGCTGAGCAGAGAGCCCAATGTGGGACTCGATCCCAGGACCCTGAGATCATGACCTGAGCCAAAGGCAGAGGCTTTAACCCACTGAGCCACCCAGGCGCCCAAGTAATTGTTCGGCTGGCAGGAGATGGAAGCTATACAAAATGAAAGTCCGTCCAAGATGGCGGACCTTCCCGCCAAAACTCATCAAGATGGCTGATGCCTAGCCCCTCCCCTGCTTTACCCAGTAAAAGCCCCCCGTCACTCTGCCTTGCGCGAGACTTCCCCGACTCCCTTCTCTCAGAGTCGGGGAACCTCGCCCGAGGGTGCTTGCAATAAAGNGTAAAAGCCCCCCGTCACTCTGCCTTGCGCGAGACTTCCCCGACTCCCTTCTCTCAGAGTCGGGGAACCTCGCCCGAGGGTGCTTGCAATAAAGCTCTGCCTTTGGACTATAATTTGCCTTAGCGGTCTTTATTCCTGTGCATGACCAGAAAAACCTTACAGTAATTATTTTTTTTACTATACATTTTGTAATCATAATTTGGTCATGTAATATTCCATGATACCAATGTACCATAATTTATATAATCATCCTCCTGGCATTAGACTTCAGCTTGTTTTTAATTTCTTGTTTTTAAAGTTAATGGTTTAATAATTTCAGATACAATTTTTTTTGTCTTTGTTTTTTTTCCTGGAGAAAATAGATATTAATAAGGAAAAGCCTGGGAATGTACATCTCAGTAGAGAAGAGATTTAGGATAGTATGCTAAAGCAGGATTAAATTTAGGGAGGGATGTTGCCAGCACCAGTAAAGGGATAGTTTTCTCTCTTAAACAAAAGGAAATTAAGGGAGTTAACTATAGATAAGTACCCTTAAATTTAGGAAATCATAATGATGAGGTAAGCCGTGAAGACAAATCAAGATGATCTTTTAAGTACAACATGGCAAGTTATACAAATTCATAGTATTCATGCCTGTGAAAACTGCTTCCTGTTCTCTCTTTGGAGTTTGAACACAGGCTTAAGTGATGAGTAGCTGTTCTCTCCAAGGCATGAGCCTTTAGGACTATTTCAGGTCTCATCGAAGAGTCAGGGCTTGATCTGACCACCTTTGGAGACCTCTTCACCTCTTAGCCATTCTCCAGGGTGGAGTGTGAATCCCCTCCTCCTCTTCCTCCCCCCCTCAGGGCATTTCCACTTATTCCAGCTCCCCCTCCTTGAGGTTTTTTTTGGGGGGGGGTTGTTTGTTTGTTTTTTAAGTTTAATTAGTTTGGCTTTTTTGTTTGTTTGTTGTTTGTTTCTGTTTTTCACATTCAAATCTTTAAAACCAAACAATGTAAGTCCCTTCTTGTGGATGAGACAGTGCTTTATTCTTCCTTAACAGCCCGGAGCAGCCAAAAAACAGAAATGCATGTAAGCTTTTGTTTACCTTCGATAACTTCCTGTGATATACGCATCAAGAAGGCTCTACAATGTCACCTTTCTGAGCATCTTTATTGTAAATGTAAAGACGGTCTAAGTCCTTGTTAAAGTCAAACTAGGAACATGTTCATGCTCTTTGCCTGAAAGGAATCTCTTACTTACCTCCCTCTGTTTTGTGTAACTTTGCCCAGCTTTGACCTGGAGCTTTGCCCAATGTCTACAGTCATATATGGCAGAGGCCGTGGGTTTTAAATAATGTTTCCCTTCATAAGGGGACTGAGAAAACAACACCATTCCGGCAGCTCAAATGTGCAATTCATTAGTGCAGGTAATATTGCATTATCCTGGGAGGAAATTTGAAACTTGGTGGTCTCCGGAGTCACTCAAGTTAAAGTTTTAGCAGATTCAACATTAAAAGGGATTTGGGAACTATTAAGGGAGTACAGAAGTGCTGCTGTTCTCAGGACTCCCTGGTTTCGGGGCCTTTCTCTCCTCTAGGACCACGTCTCCTTCCCGATTTCTAGAAAGAAGATGTGAAAAGAACTGTAAAAGGGAAGCGAAGTATCTGAGTGAAAAAGGAATAAACTAGGTAAAAAGGATAAAGATGATTAAAACAAAGTTGACACCAGAAAAGAAAATAAATGTAATTTAATGGAGTAAAGTAAAATCATAGAGAAGTACCGAACATGTTTAAAAGTTGAGGAATTAACAAAAACCTAAAATAGCAAAATTGCCAAACCAGAATTTTATTCCAGCGCAGAACTGATGTATAAAATATGGGGAAAAAATGTTTAAGAAGATACACACTAACAATAATTTTAAATTGATAATAGCAAAAGCAAAAAAAAAAAAAAGAAAAGAAAAAAGTCTACAAAATTACAAACTAAAAGAAGGAAACAAAAAATAAAGTAAGTAACAAAACATTTTAAAAAGCAGCAGTTTTTTTTCAGCGCTCAGAGCCCCTTCTAGGTCATCACGTCTTTCCTTGCCTGGCAAGGTCTTGATGGGGAAAAGACCACTCTATTCTCATGTTATCATTACACTCACCTTCCCTTCCCTTCTGTCCAGGGATCTCTTTAGACCCAGATGTGCAAGGGGGGTTGTCATATTGACTCTCTGGCTTGCATAGACGTGCCTGAAAAAACAAGTTTCTATTCAAATTGAGCATCCCCGCCTGAGGCCACTCCTTTGTCTCCGCCCCCCGCCCCCCCAACCAACCTTCAAATTTTAGCTGAAAGTAGTGGGTGGAGCAGAAAAAGCAAGTCCTTACTAAAGTGGCCCTTGGGGGCAAGGCAAGTGTCATTCCCAGAAGAATTGGCCACTGCAAATTCCAGTGCCTAATCCTGTGTTCCCATCTTTTTTTTCTTTTCTTCCATCTGAGTTTCCAGGAAATGCAGTGAGTTGGGAGGTGTGTATGTTTGCAAAAAAGCCCTGAAGAATGGCTTACTGTCTGGGGCTAATCTCAAACCCTAATACAGCGCCCTGGAGTTAACTGCAGCCGTGAATGACTCCTGCAGCTGCACGCAGCCCAAGCAGGTTCGGATGAAGGATGCTGAGTTAGCCCGTGCCAGTCAAGGCCTCCTCACCCTAACCCTCTAAAAGGATACCAGGAAACACCAAACCTAAAAGAATAATACCAAGAAAGCCTCAGAGCAAATTCCACCAAGCTCCGCATCTCCCTAGGCTGTCCAGCTAGCTCCCACGCAGAAACTCCGGAACTGTCACGTGCTCCAGTAATGCGGTGGCACCAGCCACAGACCGTGGCAGTGGCATGGCCACGTCAGGGGATCGCAGCACAGTTCCCGTGTCAGAAGCCACACAGGATGGCAGCTTCACTCTTCTGAAGTGGCCTCCTTTCTCTTGGTAATAGGGGACTGGCAACAGTGGCAGTGACAATGTGCATGTTTACATGTGGGTAGATAGTGGAGCGAAGGAAGGGTAGTGATGTGAATTTCTTCAAGTGTATATGTGACATGACTTCCCACGACCCCAAGAAATAAGTGGGGGAGCGTGCAGAGCAGGGCCTTGAAGACCTGTGGTATTTGTAGGGTGGTAAGAAAGAGCAAGGGAAATATGTCTATCTATCCCGTTTTTACTCAGCCATGATATGGAGAAATGTACAAAGGCATAAAGAAAATAACTTAAAATGACAGTAGCCTGAAGTCTATAATTGAGATGAAGTCTGACATAAATTGCACATCCTATATTAATTTCTCAGCCCTCGATTCTGTAACTCCCCTTAAGATTTTATTCCATAGGGAATCACCCTCTGCCGTGATATAATATCTTTTCCCTACCAGTTTGCAAAGAAAAAGGAATGTCATACTTACAGAGTACTTGGAGAGGGTCCAAAAGATCATAACAAAAATGATCAGGGCTGTTAAAATGAGCAATTAGAAAATGTTAAAGGAATCGGAGTGATGTGTCCTTGAGAAAAGAAAAGTAAGGATGCCTTCACAAAAAGTTCAGCTATTTCCTTTTTAGTCCCGAATGAGAGTTTTTGATAAGATAAAAAGGGTACAGAGAGGGGAAGTGAAGGAATGTTAATGCAGTTGAGAGTGTGCCTTGAAGGATGGTTCTTTCTGGCAAACAGTGGAAAAATAATCAGAATATCAACAGAAAAAAAAAGTATAGGTGCTGCAATTTATCTTGTTTTTTTAATTGAAAACTCTCTATTAAATTGAAACTCAAAATTTAGAAAGCAGATCAAATAATATTTAAAATTTGAGAAAAGGGTTACACTATTAATGGAGATGCATTAAGGGAATAAATTATTTCTGTCTTTCGGACCTGTGAGTGCTGCCGTAGAGAAAGATCTAGAACAGGTGCAAAAGGCGATCTCTGGGACAAAGCAGAAAAGAAATATATTACTAAACTTATCCTAGAGAAAATCATTTGATATATGTAGAAAAATATATGAATACAATATCTGGAAAATAAAAAGAATTCCTGAACTGACATAAAGTTCAGAAGCCTGGGGCTTAGCAAGCCTGTCTAACTTCTTTTTAATATAAAAAGGGAAGAAATCGGTCATGGAATGTTCTTCCTTAGGCAATTATATATTTCACATGACTGTTAGGCAGCTGTCACTGTCAGTAATGACACTATGAAAATGGAAATCTTAAAAAAAGTCCTGTTTATATTGATAAAAAAAAAACCTCCACTAACCAAGTGAAAGAAGCACAATAATGAGAAAATATATGAGTAGTGAACCCAATACACAGTTCTTTATTATCCTTGAATTTTCCTCAGAAAATTCTGATGAAAGGAAAGTGAATCTGAATTTGTGGTAGAAGATAAGAGATCATACCAAATTTGAGTCAGAAGGAGGGGACTTAGTCACCCACCTGGTTCTTTGTAATAATATACGTGCGTTCACTAATAATGGTTTATAGCAACACCTGATTGTTTCATGTCATCTGACGCACGCATTAGGCAAGTACCATCAAAGGACAAGTTTGGAAGAGACCGCCTCTGTCAAGCCCCTGCCTCCTCAGACCGGTGAGTATCTGCATGAACCAAGTGGCTCCATTCCGGTTTTAGAGAGCGCCCTTGTTACAAAGCCAGACTCCTCAGCAGGGCACGCCTACTTGTAGGAGTCCTCCCTGTAGTCTAACTGACCGTTTGCATATGCAAACCAACCACATTTTTGCATTAGACACACGCTGGCCTTTGCAGTTTCTCATTAATTTTTTCTTTCCAGGTGAACTAGTAACCACTTCTGTCACCTTTCTTCAGAATCCCTTTAACCTTTCTATGATCGTTCTTATCTAGACTGCTGCAGCATCCGTAGGATCTCAGGGTTTAGAGACAGATTTTATTTTTTTATTTTTTTTTTTTTTAAAGATTTTTATTTATTTATTTGACAGAGAAACAGAGATCACAAGTNCCACTTCTGTCACCTTTCTTCAGAATCCCTTTAACCTTTCTATGATCGTTCTTATCTGGACTGCTGCAGCATCCGTAGGATCTCAGGGTTTAGAGACAGATTTTAACACTTCACTGGGAAAGGACTCAGGCCACTATGAATAAGGCAATTAGCTTCCCACAATCCTGCCTTTGGGTTTTGCTTATATGGGAGTGCTATGTTGCTGGTAACACTGAATTGTCTTAAAATAGGTGAATAGAGGCGCCTCTGTGGTTCAGAAGGTTAAGCGTCTGTCTTAGGCTCAGATCGTGATCCCGGGGTCCTGGGATCCAGCCCCGAGTGGGGCTCCTTGCTTGCAGGGAGCCTGTTTCTCCCTTTCCTCCCCACTCGTGTTTTCTCTCTCTCAAATAAATAAATAAAATCTTTTTAAAAAATTAAAAAAAATAATAAAAAAGATTAGGCTGGAGCTTGTTCATAGCGGTTGGTTACCTGGGGGAAAACGATCCCCTTTTAAAATTCGGAATGCACATTAGCTCAAGTCAAGTAACACTGAAAAGAAATAGAAGTGAGTTTGGGACAGTTCCTTTTATTCTTATACAGAAACAAAATGTTAAGCCACAATTAACTCTAAGGATAAAAATGGAAAAAAGAAATAAAATGAATCAATCTTCTTCCCTCTTGTGGTTTTTTTATATTCTTTCCTTCTCATTCCAGATAGTTCTCTCCTCAGAGCCTGTGGCCCAGCACTGAAGCACGGCTAAGTGGTCAGATTCGGTTTGCCAGTATCCCCAGCCCCACTTCTCTCCCTTACCTGTGCCAGCCTGAGGCAGAAGGGCAAATGGGCACCAGACAAGTGCCCAGCTTCAAGGTGGGAAATAACCATATACTATAGACATATTCATTCATGTTATAGGATAATAAAACTCTGGAGGAAATAAAGAACAAGCTTTAATTTTGCATCAAGTGGTATCTAGCTCCAGTCTCTTTTCTCCCCTGGGCTTTGGTCCATGCCCTCTATTTGGCTGATGTGAGTTTGTCCACTGTCCCCTCATACGATGCCTGACACCGTGAGTTTATGACCCCCACATCCGGTGCACTGTCCTACCCCCAGTTTGCCAACATCATTCATCTGATTCCTTTACCTAAAGACCTGTTCAAGCTCTACCTCTGTGATAACACTTTTCTTTCTTGTGAAATAAAAATGAAGATTCTTCTCAATGAACGGCATAGAATAAGTCGATATCGTAACCTATTGTATATTATAATGGTTAATTTTTTTCCTTTCTGTTCACTTTACAATTTAATTTCAGCATATAATCTTCCAGAGGCTTGTTATCAGTTTTCTCGGTCTATTGTCATCTGTTTTCAATTGTCAACTTGAAAGAGCAGCAGGGAGCGTATCTGAACTGCTCTGTGTGGTGTCCAGAGCAGCACTGCACAGAGGTCAATGTCGACTGGTTGTTCATTAATGACAGTGTCCAGGAGGTTCTGCCTTCCAGTTCCCTCTCTTACTGAACTGTCCACTAGTGAAAGAGTGTTTAGGAAAATGTTTCTGTTACAGTGTAAGCAGAATGCCACAGTACTGTCTCACTCTTTGTGCCATGCCCTACAGTGGCCTTGGCATTTGAGTGAGGGGCAAAGGAGAGAGAATACCAATGTATTCACATAGGCAATGATAGAGAAGGCTTAGGACTTAGTGTTTTATTGGTGTGGAGTTGCAATTCTATTTGAATCACACCAACTCTCCTCTGAAAAGGCTCTTTCTCTCTCTTTCTTGCTTTTTTCTTTCTTGCTTGCTTTTTTCTTTCTTTCTTTCTTTCTTTCTTTCTTTCTTTCTTTCTTTCTTTCTTTCTTTCTTTCTTCCTTCCTTCCTTCCTTCCTTCCCTCCCTCCCTCCCTCCCTCCCTCCTTCCTTCCTTCCTTCCTTTCTTTCTTTCTTTTTCTTTCTTCCTTTCTTCCTTTCTTTCTTCCTCCTTTTCTAGACCCATTCAGCTTTAAGCAATGACAATGGAGAAGATTTTATATCACCAAAGCCATAATTACGTGGCGAATGTGAGAAATAGCAGTTTGGTGCAGGTTTCTATAGGAAATGTGTTTTGCATTGTTATTTCAAATACCTTCCTCACCCTACCTTGAAAGAAAAGCTCTTTCAAAGAAACATTGGGCTTTTTTATCATCTATCTGTTTAGCCATCGCTCCTTGGTATATGCATACGTGAGTTAACAGAAACAACCCTTTTTGTTTCTCTTGAAGATATCTAAGTAAAGTTTCAAGTAGCCAATTAGCTTTTTGACCTAAGCTTTGTTGGCTGCAGAAAGCCTGAATCCCAGGAACATTTGGTTCTCAAGGCATTTGGATCTCAGAAGGAAGACTCGGTGCCAGCACCAATCAGAATGGCTGCCAGTTGGTATTCTTCTTCACAACTGGAGGCCCTTTCCAGCACTGTTCCGGAGCCACGATCAATCTCTGCACCTGTCCATCAGTGGATGTTCACAGAGAGAACGGTGTGCGCTGCATCTGCAGATAGCACATGTAACCAAAGGGGAGGAAGGCGGAGGGAGTGTGTGGACTCCCAAATACCTCAAGTGAGAAAGGCTACAGGGAGAAGGAAAAAGGCAGGAAAATATACAACAGCTAGGTATCTGTCATGCTGTAAAGTCAGAAGAAAAGAGGAACAAAAATCATCTGTAATAAGATCTTTTTTGGGAGGATGCAGTTTCCAGCCCATTTGTGGGCTTAGTCCTGAATTTAACCCTTGAACGTGTTATGTCCATGTTTCGTGGATGTGTCTTGTCTTTGCAGCAATACTTCAAGCTTCTCATCAAGGCAAAGAATCTGATTGTGTTTATATCTTCCATATCCTACGTTGTTAGAACCCTTCTGTGGTTATAATCATGCATTAGCATGTAACAACTTGGCATGTTGATTGTTTCCTATGGGTCTGGTTTGGGGGTTGTTTATTTGTTTTTGTTTTTGGAAATCTGTTATCAACTTCTTTCATACAAACAAGGAAACTGAATAAACATTTTGGTAATTAATACAAGAGATGGCAATATGTTTTGTGTATGTTTTATGTTTACCTGTATTTTATGTTCGTGGATGCTATCATTCCTTCTTGAGACCTGGAATTAGAAATGCTAAATGATATATCAGACTTAGTTTAGAAGTATTGCTTATTTTTTTAATTTTTGCAGATGCATGTATTTCTATCTTTTATACATTTAGCGTGAGCTGCAGCGTGCGCCTCCTGAAGCCCTTTAATTCTACATTGAAAGCCGAGTTCACATTGCATGATATTTCTGTTTAATTGCCCTACAGTGAACTTAGCCCCTCAGTGCTTTTCTCTGAGTGCGCTTAGAATGTTTTACATAGTCAATCAATAAAGTTAACAATTTAATGTCCCTGCTCTTATTTCATAATGCTGTTTTGTAAGTATTCTTTTCAACTTCTGTATTCAATCAAATTCCCTTGAATAAATGGATTTGTGTTAGTTTAAAAATGGAAGAGGAAAAAGTGCTTTCTAAAACCTTAAATCTAGCAAGATGCTTCTAAGAGTTGAAAGATCAAACAATCTGAAAGAAAGGGTGAAAACAAATGTTTCAGATTTAACAAAATGTTACAAATTATTTCACATCTGACCAGGGACCTCAGCCCTCTCCCAACAACAGTTAAACTGGATCAAGATATTTAAGAAAAAATGGATATATGCAGGGAAAATTATCTATATCTATGTCTGTTTGTCCATCTGTATTTCTTGAGATCATGACCATATGGGTTTCTAAAGGGAAAAGAAGAATACAGGAAGAAAAAATGTTCTGAACTCTTACAAATACCGTATTCAAACTAAATTATTTGATTTACCTCACAATATCTGTAAGGCTCTCTAAAAATCTAAAAATCCAAGCTCAGATATAAATACTACTCTTGAGTCAACCTACAGCTCAGTTCTTCATTAGATAAAACTTGGTCAGAAAAGATGATAAGTATTGTATCTTCCAAAGTTAGGCTATGAATTTTTTCTGCAATAACAACGTTTGCTTTTATCAAATCTACCAGAACCCAATGAGAATGGAGGCAGAGTTTGCTTTAATAAAGTCTCGCCACTTAGAGAATATTCTGAAATTTTTTTAACAACAACGAAAAAACAAGATGTCTAAGGACTCAAAAAATAGAAGCTGAACAAAACAGTACTGAGAATTTCAAGGATCTCTGTGTTTATGTTGAAGATAGTGCTGTTTTTTTTCTAGAATATTCTTTAGGCCATATGGAAGAAAATTAGGGGAAAATCAAAAGATACTCTTAACTGGGTATCATTTTAAGAGATAGATATTCAATATTTCTGTTATGGAATTCAATCTTTTTATCTGGATGGCAACAAAGACATGAGCTACCTCATAAAATTAAGAATCCTAGAATTCGGGCGCCTGGGTGGCTCAGTGGGTTAAAGCCTCTGCTTTCGGCCCAGGTCATGATCTCAGGGTCCTGGGATCGAGGCCCGCATCGGGCTCTCTGCTTGGCAGGGAGCCTGCTTCCCCCTCTCTCTCTCTCTCTGCCTGCCTCTCTGCCTCCTTGTGATCTCTCTCCCGCTGTGAAATAAATAAATAAAAATCTTAAAAAAAGAAAAAAGAAAAAAAAAGAATCCTAGAATTCATTTACTGTCCATTAAAAGCTCGAAGCCATAGTGCTAAAACAATACAGTTCCTTCATTCCTGTGAGTAAGCTAAAGAGCAGAGGAAACCTCTGGGCAATTTGCTAAAGTGGTGAAATTTGTCTTCAGCACCTTCCGTCGCTTTCTGTACACACTTTTCCCTCTCAGTGATCACTGTTAGAAGATTCTTCATGGGCAGTTCAGTGGTCCAGATACCGCTCTTATCTTCCTCAAGGACAGCGCCCCACATCAAAACTTGTCAGTTTCTTGTCTAAAGCTTTTAGAAGTCTACTGGAAGACAAAACTAAACTGACAGATTGACTGGATTTTAAAATTTGAGTGGTTCTAAATGGCTTTATCTGATGTTCTTCCCCGATGGCCTGTCTATTACAGTAAGAAGAGACTAAGTACCACGGAGATTTTAGGCATGATGGCAAGACAAGGGAGGAGGTATCTGGGGGCAAGAGTTTCAGCGCCTATGAAATCAAAACTATAAAGAGGACTCTTCTCCTGAGGGGACACACATTTTGTATGGATGCTAGGCTTTGAGGAAGCCCAAGACTTGCCAATCTGCACCACGTCTGCCTCTTGCTTTTGCTGCTATTCCAAGTTCTTACATAATAGCAACAGCCCAGTTGACTGTGACCCAGCTATCTCATCATTCTTAGAGTTTAGGGGTGGAAGGTCCTTTAGGACAAACCCCTATGTAAAACACGAAGATCAAATCTTACTAACAAGTTCTTGGACTCCCCCTGTCTTTGACTCCAATCCTATAAGCGTGATTTTCTGCCTTTTTGCTTTGCCCTCTGAAAACTTCAATTTCGCTGTCCTTGCCTGAACTGACTGACTGGCAAATTGTCTCCAGAGGTTTGCTAAAAAGTGAAGGATGAAAGAGAAGATTTATTTTTAGATTTTTGTCTGCCTTTAATGAGGAAAAGAGAGTTTTGTACAACACCGCAGGTCCATATTCTGACAGCAAGGCAGCACATCTCCATATGGCATTGAATCCTGCTGCAAGTGGAATTCTAGAAAATAAGATAAGGAATAGAAGAGACAGTCACTTTTACTGTGATATTACCTCCCATTATTTTCTTGCTGGAGCTTAGAAGTGACATAGGGAGATAAAACCATAAAATGCAATTTCACAAAGACAGTATAACTGTTTTTAAGCCAAGTCAACTTTTGTAATGATTGCAACATTTGCAATGATTGCATGATTTCATTTCAGGTCAATGAAATATGAGATCATCAAGTTGTCTTATATTATAAAGTGATTTGATAAGTAAGAAGTTAATTTTCAGTGTGGCAAATGCAAAGGAGAAAGACCACGATTAAATTATTCATTCATTAAATTATTTGTGCAATAAATATAGCATTTTAGTGTTTGTGATGAGTTTTGGAGATCCTAGCCCATTTAATCCCCAGAATAACCTTATGAAAAATCAGCATGAGACCCAGAGAAGCTGGGTAACTTACCATAGAACTCATAACTATTTGGAGGTATACAGTTGTATAAGAAATGTTTCTTACCTTCAAGAATTTTCATTTTAGGAAAATTTTCATTTTAAGAAAATTTTTAAATCACTTAAAAATGATGATCACTGAAGACCAATTATGCACATAATATTTTCTCTCCTCCATACCAGACACAGGACTTGGAACTTAATATACATTCAGAAAATATTTGGGGTAAGAATAAAATCATTAATGTAACAATGTCTTGAGAAGAGTGGCAGGTATCTGAGAAAACGTTTGAATTGGTGAAAGGTCTCTGTATGGAGGTCAGTGACGATGACGAGGACTTTTAAGATCAACATATCTATTATTTTCAAATTTTTTATTAAGGTCAATTTTTTAAAACCATCTACTCAAGACTAATTTCAAATGCTTTTAATGCCATTGTTTTTTTACAGCATCATGAGGTAACTTTGATTTTCACGTCCCAGTATATATTTGAGAGGTAAGTCAAGGAATCAGAAATGTTCTGTTACAGGATAATAAAAGATCACAATCAAAATACCGAGTGGTTGGAGGAAGTTTAAGAATAGAAAGCAAATAAAGAATAATTTAAAAATTATGAATCTAGTTTTTGGAGCCTATTATTGTCTGGCTTGCAAAATGTCCATATGCCTGGGTAGCTTAGTCAGTTAAGTGTCTGCCTTCGGCTCAGGTCATGATTCCAGGGTCCTGGGATTGAGTCCCGTAGCCGACTCCTTGCTCAGCAGGGAGCCTGCTTCTCCCTCTGCCTGTTGCTCTCCCTGCTTGTGCTCTCTCTGAGGAATAAATAAATAAAATCTTTTAAAAATGATGACTTTTTTATAGAACAAAATCAATGTCTTAGCTTAGTATTTACATCTCTCTGCAATCTAATACCATCATTCAACACCAAACTCAGAAGCTACCTCTCCTGTAAAGCCTTCCTAGATTCTCCCAGAGAATTAATTTTTCTCTGCCTTCCTTAGCATAGCTGCTTACATTGAAGTAATATGTCTTTTCCAATACTTGATATAACATGCTACCTTGTATTAGAGAATTCTGGGTTGTCTCTTTTTATTCCTATGTGCAGCAACTAATACATACAAAATAGCCTAGAAATGTTTGTTGAATGACAGCAACTTGGAAATGAGTAGATATCAAGCATTTTTAAAAATATGGGTACATAAAAATCTAACTACTGATTGTTAGTGTTAATGGTATTTAGAATTTGGAATATATCTTTCAACCATTCTTTCTGGGAAGGCTCTTTAGAATTCACAATCTGATTTCACTTTAACACCTTTTGGTCTTCCCTTTATGACAAAGACACAAGCAAGAAAAGGCATGGTCATGTGGCACCCCAAACCTTCAGGAAACCTTCAGGAAATAATAATAGTGGACCAGAATAACATACAAACTGAGCCATACGCCTCTGATTACCAAAAAATGTGGTCCGTCTGTCCTCCAGAGGTATATCTGAATGAGGCGAAAGGAGAAAATTGTAGAAAAGACACCTGAATAGAATCACTATAGAACGGAAGTGTCAAGAAGAAAGCTCTACCGTGTGCTGTTCCCCTTTATATCTTGGGAGTTCATGTTTTGAACAAGAGTGTTTTCTGTAATCATCTAATGGAACAGGTACTGTTCCCTTGGCTGCTGTGCAGCAAGTCCTGTTAGATTTTGAAATCAGTGAGAAGTTTGACTGCGAGGAAGATATTATTTAGGTTCCATGAAAAAGAACATGGGAGTAGGGCTTACGGAAACCAATGCTGTGGTCAGAATCACTTCTATTAAGGACTACTAAACTAAATACAGCTGCATTTGGCAGGCTCCAATATGTAGTAAAGTTAAGTTTCATTGATACCTAAGAGGACAAAGAGAGAAAGTGTGAGAATGAACTCTTGGATAATTTTTTAATGACACCTAATACCAAAACAGTCTCTTAATTTTTACTATAAGTCTCTTTTCCAATCAAAACACTACAAAAGTTATTAAAATATTTAAATTGCCTGATTTTGGCATTGGCTTTTCCCCATTCCTTTGGCTGCCTTCTCACTTTATGCCTCCATTTCACTTACGTGAAATGAAGATAATATCTGCCAAACTGCATTTTAGCATTGTAGTGAGACCAAGCAAATAGACATATGAGAGTAATAAATTTTAAAAACGCATAAACAATTATTGTCAGTTATATTGTCATATATTATTCAAAGATACTAATGACCCCAAAAAGGAGCAATAGAGCAAAGCAAGAGATGTTAAGTAATTTAGAAATTATTTAATCATTTCTCACTTTCTCTAGAAATAACATTATAAAACAGTGAAATGTAACAATGTCCATAACTCTTATGGGCTAGGAAAATGAGCTTCATCCTGGCTGTAAATTATGAATCAGGCTATTTAAATACTCGTTTAGCTATTTGGAGAGGAAAAAAAAAACAAACAAACTTCACCCTTGGGTTCCATTGCATCTGGGAACTAACGTGGTAAAAAATTCCCATTATATATGGGAGTCAACATTAGGTTTAGATGTCTTTGAAAGCCTTTGAAGGAAATACTAAGCACATAAAGGTTGAAATTTTCACTTTGCTGGAGGACACTAACCTTGGGCTGAGGAAAACACTGATTGTGTTTACATATCACCACAATAGGTTGCTGATTTTTTAAAAAAATCAGGTCAAAGAGTGATTTAGTATTGTTTAAGGAAAAACCAAAGAGGTTTCTTTTCGTTGGACTGATTAACTACTGTGTTTCATTTTGCCTGTGAGTCTTGTTGCACAAGTTGAGCGAACTTGCTTCGGAAAGAAAGAACTAGCTGGCTTGGCTGAGGGGTATGGAGGAGGCCTTCCCCCCCCCCCCCATCCCCACCCCAGGTCTGTGATCTCACCCTGCAGGGAACAGGAGTAAGCCCGGTCTGTGAGATGCTGAAAAAGCAAGACTCTCACACTGTAACAAGAGATGGAAAGGGGGGTGCCTGGGGGGCTCAGTGGGTTAAGCTTCTGCCTTTGGCTTAGGTCATGATATCAGGGTCCTGGGATGGAGCCCCGTGTTGGGCTCTCTGCTCAGCGGAGAGCCTGCTTCCTCCTCTCTCTCTGCCTTCCTCTCTGCCTACCTGTGATTTCTCTCTCTCTCTCTCTGTCAAATAAATAAATAAAACATCTTTAAAAAAGAGAGAGAGATGGAAAGAAAGATAAAGTATTGCCTGAGAATTGTCTTCAATAAATTAATGTGAAAAAAAGGACACCATTTAAGAAAAGGAGGAAGTACCACAAAATTTAAGGGGAGGTTGTGATCCTCCTTCTTACCTAGCAGTTGATGTATTATTAATTATTACATTCTGTGCAGTTAAAAAAAAGGGGGATTGAGTAGTCTATCATGAACTAAAAAATTGTTGACATTATCTCTTTTTCCACTGGGAGGGTTTTGTTTATTGTCGATTTTTAACTTTGTTTCTACTTAACAAGTTAATAAATGTGTGAGGATTAGATAGTATCTGTGAATGTCTTGAGATCTCCCAATATAATGCAAATATAGTTATAAGATACATTGTATACACCAAAGGAAATGTGTAAATTAAACCAAAAGAAAATCTTTTTTGTATGTGGGGGGCACTTAACTTCATAGTCTTGACTTTAGAATAATAGTTAGATTTTATCTAAATTTATCCTTCTTGGCTACAGGTAATTCAGAAAAATTGAAATGGATTTTGGAGGTGACATCCTCATTGATCATGATGATTTAGGGAGGCTGGCTCATCCCTCCTTTCATGCAGGATTATCTTTAATGTTTTCCAGGGAACCCAAGTGCATCCATGCAGTGGCTCCCTAAATCTTTTGCTTTACAAAATAACCAGCCAGAGTTCTTGGGATGGGCTATGAAAGAAGCAGAGACATTAGGACTCTCAGATGCACTAATTGATTTAGCAGCAGTTTAAAACAATGTTGAGCATTGTCAGAGATGTTCCTTTGAGGTACTAAATCAAGTTTCCCAAGATGGATTGCATGCTAACCACATACTATCTAAAAATCTCAAGGGCTGTTTATTGTTCTGCAATTTATGATCGCCTTGTTAGAGGATTGCACATCAGCTTCCCTCGAGCCTAGGAAGAAACAGAGACAAATAGCATGCAAACTATATTGAACAATTCATTATATTATATTGTAGAAACCTAAGCACAGTGTGGAGATAACCCTTTTATGCATGCTGCCTTATTGAACAGTAATCACTCTGTAATGCTTTAGATATTTAAATCATATTTATAATAACACATATTAATGTAACATCCCTCATAAAGTTCTCAAGGCATTTTATGGGGTATATAAACCATGGAAAAATACAAAATTTTAAAATGCAGATATACCTACCCTGGGGTCTTTGAGGCAACCTAATGAGGAATATATACAAAATCCCAGGCTGACAGTTTAACTATTTAAGTAGCATATAGAATAACTCAAACACATTTTAAGATATTGCTGGTTACGAACTCATTCTTTATCTAAATATTTGGCCAGGTTGTATAAGTGCTTATTTTCACTTTTACTGTTATAGGCACAGAGAAAAAGAGATTAAAAATGTTTAGAATGTTTTCAATCAAAGCTTTCATGCTTGAAAATCAATCACTGATTTGGGTTTATGTATTCTGTAAACTTACATTATTAGAGCAGTGGGGTTAATTTTAAAACAGATGAAGATATTTATCTTGGCGTGGCTTGCCTTGATTTGGTATATAGTGCTGTACATCTATGTGTCTGGTAGATAATTGAATAATTAGTTGTTGACTGATTAATTTGTTTATTCTCAAAGAAATGAAGTGGGAAGTCTTGGGGTTTCATGAGGATATTCTATCCCTTTCACAATACCGGAGGTAAGCTGTGGAGGTCTAAACTGATCTAGTTGCTTTGCTCAAATTCTTTCCTTTTGCTTTTTACCATTTAGCGGTTAAATATATTAACTATGAAAAAGTTTGAAATCAACCTAACTATGTATGCGGTGGTATTTAATGCTCTGGGAATTTTTTTTCCAGCATTTTCTTATTCAGAACATTCACAGCAGAAATAATATCAGTTAAAGAATTTTTTCATTTATAATTATCCTGCTTTCATATGAATGAGACATGTAATGTTTCATTTTCTAAAATGTAACTTGTCCAAAAATCAGATGGAAGAGAGAAAATAAGGAGAACTTTCTGGCTGTAGGCCACTCATACCAGCAGCAGTTACACTAACCACAGCCCTTCACTTCCCTTTAGTGCACTTGGTTTCCCTCTATTGTGTACATACTTTATCCAGTGGCTAGGCATGAATCAAGCGTTCCAGGAAAGGAATAGAATAAATGCAGGATAACCAACTCCCAAGTCGTCCAGGGTCAGAAACCTTTCTTGACAACATCATCTGCAAGACATTAATACAACGTAGAATGTTTCACATGAAGGACACATTATAGTGTGAATAAATGGTTTCTTTTTTGTTGGGAAAGAATAGAACCCAGCAGGAATCAGTTATTAGCATTGACATTCAATTGTTTAAAATAATGAAAATTTTCTCAGTGGTATCCTGCAGGCTGTCCGGTTCTGTGTTCTTAATTTTTAAGAAAGCTGTTAAATCCAGAAGTCTCCTCCCTGGCATTGCCATACTCTGTTTAAGTTGCAGTGCGTACAGACCTCTTTTTTTTTTTTAATGAAAATAGGACTTTTTGGAAACACAACCAAGGTCAGGTCTGAGTGTAAAAGAAAGACTCTTTCCTTAGAATAGATGAATTGCTCCACTGTCTTAACCAGAACTGTCTAGACCACTTAGCTCCAATTTTCTTAAATTCTGAACTCAAGTCTTTGGAGTCAAAGTGTAATGCAACAGGAATGATTAACAGTATTTCCAGAAGTCCTGTAATTGAAATAATTACAATTCATTCTTAATCATCATTTTTTATACAGTTCCAGGGCATGACTATCTATTGCATTTCCTGTGTTTCCCTCAACAACTATTTATTTATTGTGGCCCTCTAGGTGGGAAATTCTGTGCTAGGTCTTGAAAATTCAACAATGAATAGAACCCCTCCTGACTGCATAGGATTTTCAGTATATACACTTTTAACTAAACTATGTGTATTTTAATATCAATCTCCAAAGTAATGTATGCTTGTTTGTTTCAGTAAATCTGATAGAAACCGGACATCCGCATTCTTATTTTAAACAATTGATCAACATTTCTCCTGCATTTGTAATTGAGGGCACTTCAATGTTTCTCGAATTGGAGGAAATGACACTTCATTGCGTGTTTTACCTGCATACGCACACCAACAGTGCGAGGCGTGTAAAGTTCTATGGAAGTTCCTCTGATAGATTTCAGTTGTGACTTCTTTCCACTGCCAGTGTTGCTCTTACCCCTTGAAAAGGCGCTCCCTCCGCCCCCCAAACAACCACTACAGATGCACAATTGTTCACTGAAAATAAATCAGGGAGCCTTCTGATAGAGGTTATGTTCTGGTGCTCTTTCGTGAACTCCCAGCGGAGGCACGCCTGATTGACTGTCCATAGAATCATGGTTGATTAAGAAATTGACTCCAAATCTGCCTCCACACCGTAACTTTAATTGAAGGGAACTTGGCTGCATCTTTGAATCAGCTCCGCGTCATATTTCTTCCTTTATCACATGACAGCTCTTAAAATGTTCTAACTAAATTGTAAGGTTCCTACTAATCTCCACTCTATGAAACCAAATCCACTGAGTCTTAAGAAAACACAAGTCATGTGATGTGGTTCAGAGATTTCCTGAGAGTCTAGCTTCTCTCTTCTCCCTGATCCAATTCAGGTGCCTCCGTGTCCCTGTACTCTGGTGGGTAGAATATCTGAGGTAGAGGATCTTCATGTTGCTTTCTATTTTGTCCATTAATCTGGAGTCTTTCCATACATTTTGTGAAATAATTTGATCAATAATCACAAATGTGCTTCAAGTATGGACTCTGGAATTAGACTTCTGTCTTCAAATCTGAGTTCTGCTGATTACTAGCTCTGTAGCCTTGAACTAATTGACTTCTTAAGGCTCTTTCGTAATATGTTAAATGGGGATAAAAAGGAAAATACCTTTTTTGTTGTGAGAAAATTTCAATAAATGAGATAAGGTAATAAGCATCCATATAGGAACTGAAGTACAGTAATCACTGTAAGAATTGCTAGTTCTTTTTAATATCAAGAATATTTCCAGAAATAGGGAATAACATGATACCTGATTCAGTTAATCAAGTTCCTTTTTTTGTTCTGATTATCTGAAAAATTAGACTATCATGTCTTTCAGACAGACATCTAAAATGATGCAGATCTGATAAAGTCATTTATGAAGTCAACTTGTGATTTATTTTGATACCTGGAAACTCTGTTGAACTTCAAACATGATAGCTCATTCCAAAGGTTATATCATAATTGTTTCAAAATGCCATTGTCTCAAATGTATATGGATCTGATTCATATGTCTTAAATATATCTAGTTCTTTTTATAAGACTGAGAGAGTTTTAGAAAAACAATTTCATTTCTCTCAAAATATTCTTTGAGTTTTAAATGAGGAAGATGGCAGTTATTCATATTCAGTAGATGGAGAAACTAAGGAATTGAAGGTTTAAGTGAGTTGTGAAAGACCACTCTGCCACTTAAAAGTAGAATGAATATTATAAAAAATGTTTCCTGTTTCCTGTGGAGTTTGAGTAGTATTGCTCCTAAGACTATTTTGAATAAGAAATCCTATATCTCCCATAAATCCTGAAAGATTAGCTTATGGAGGAAATGAACAGAACATCAGGTGAAGAAATAAAGTAATTGGCATTGGTTAGAGCTTAAAGGAAATGGGACATAGGCTGCCAAAAATACAAAAAATAAACGACATAAAAAGTAGTTAAACAAGGGGTATTAAAATATCACGAGTAAGAGCGAACACAAAGTGAAAACTGAGTGTGAAATTTGTGTGACTTTGAAGTGGCCAAGATATTAAATTCATTTTTTAAAATGTCTTTAGTATAAAAGGAGAAATTGGGCTGCCAAGTCATGAAATCTTGCAAAAATATATTTCAACCAAAAGCCTGTTTGCAAAGCACATTGTCACTTGAACATAGATCAGCATGTCCAGATGACAGGGATCCGTGGGTATTAATGTAAGTGGCAAGTGGAATTTCTAAGCTTCTTACAACTATGTTAGGAGTCTCATCTAGTCGCAGAATATTCTAGGAACTGTCTTCTTGGCTGATATTTCCTCCTCGGTCTCTCATAAGTATTTAGGTAGAAGTATATTTGGTGTCACCTACTGATTGAGTAAAAAAGCTCGAAGACTTAATTAACTCAGAGACCTCACTATTATAGATATTTAGAAAGTCACAACTTAGCAGTTTTGCTTATTCATAAAATGACTTGTGTTATATATGAACAATGACTCTTTGTTCATTTTAACATCCAACACTGCTATTCCTTTAACTGGTCTAATTTTCCAATTAAATCAGAAGAACCAGTGATTTCGTATCTGGACATAGTATGCATGTGCATTAAATCAAGTGTTGCTACATTTTGAGGTTCTTCGGATGACTTATTACTTGAGCTCGGATTGAAGTTGAAAATCTCGAATAGAAGAAGCAGGAAAGTTGGTTTGCAGCTTGGTTATGCCAGTTCAAATGAGTCAGTTCCTTTCTCTTAGTCTTCCTTCACTCCTCTGTAAAATGCTATATGGATCAGGCTAGGCTAGGCTATGCTACAGTAACAAATAATCACCAAAACATGGTGATTCTTACTGTAATCACTCAAGGACTCATGTTTATGGAGGCTGTACTTTCATGCTTTCGTGATTTCTGGGAGAGAAGTTGCTTCCAGCAATTAAATGTTTCTGCCTGGAAGTGATATATGTCACTTCTGCCCAGATTTTGTCAGTTAAGGCAAGTCATGTGGCTATGTCTAAATTCAAAGGAGTACAATTTTACTATATGCCTGCAAGGAGAAAAACTAGATTATTTACAAATAGTTTTATTGCTCTCTGGAATAAGTGGAATTCTTCTTCTTCTTCTTCTTCTTTTTTTTTTTTTTTGGAATTCTTCTTTGAAAACAACATGTTTATTTGAAAATCTGGTATGTTCAATCAATGACTATATTTTGTTTGCGTGTATTTTTAAAGTAAAAGAAACTGAGTACTGTAAGGATAGTATCATATGAAGTAAAATACTTTGATATGCTTAATCACATGGTAAATTCGGATTTTATCATAATTTTACAATGTTGTTCTTCACAAAGACTATGGGGATGCTTGAGGCTATCTAAAAGCACAAAAGAGCTTCCATTTCTAAAAATAAGGTACACTTTTTAATTCACAAAATTAAAAAAACAGCTAATGAAAACCAGAACATCAATGTTAAATAAAGTGGAAAAATCGAGAAACTTCTTTCTCAAGTTTGCTTGTATATGTGGACCTTTTTTTTTTTTTTTTTTTTTTAAATCTCCTTGTGAGTTGTGCCTGTGTCTGTGAAGTGAATTAGAGATTGGAGATCATTCCGGTGAATGTTACTTTTGCTTCATCTTCCTGCGGACAAAATTACCTGGATAAATTACAGCAAACATTAGTCAGAGGTGCAGTGTTTAAAAAGAAATGAGTTGCTTTCCTCAGTTTGGAAGACATCAGATTCCTCCTATTTCTGTCCCTTCAGTTTCCAGTGCAAAGAAAGTTCCAAGCATGGAGAGAGAGAAACAGCAGGGCATCTCACCCGCAGAGAGCAACATCGGCAGTAGGCGAAGGAAGCCAGAGAAGCCAGGAAGTTAGTCTTCACCCAATCACTCCTCTCCTGGCTCCATCCTGGGTTGAGGACTTCCTAATGAAATCGTGTCCTCAGCGGAGGACGGAGAAAGCACGCCAAAGCAAATTCTGGGCATATTAAGTCCTGTACACACGGACGGCTAACAAGGTGTTGCTATTTAGCATGAAGCCTACCTCTGTCGCTTATTGACCTGATGTGCAACTTAAGAAAATCCTTAAATCTCTCTAAATCTCCATTTCTTCCTCTGTAAAATGGTCAAAATATCACTTGTCTCCACCCCTTGCTGGGTTTAGGGGTGAATCAAGGGAGACCACGTTTGTAAAAAGTGTTCTGCGGTGGTAAACGTCAAATTAAGTGTCTGCGTATATTTTTTTCCTCGATTCGGCCTCCAACCTTTGTTTCGTTTTCTCTCTGTACACGTGAGACGACGTTGTTTTGGGTGACACAACGTTCAGTATGAGATCCAACACTCAGGGTGAGAGATAGCTGCATTTCATTCTTGTCTTCCCGCTCAAGAAAGCTCAGCATAATTCAAGCGAACAGGAGTGATATTATGAGAGGACAAATGGGATTCCTGCGAATTCGTTTCCAAAGAAAATCATTTTCAAATGTGTGGCCTTGTGTGGGGTAACAGTATTTGTGACGTACCTCACAATAGGTGACAACCCATCAGGGGGTCCGGACTCTGGTGGAAAGCCACGTTTGCATTCACTTAGAGAAAGACGCCACGCCTGCATTTCTGAGGGTCATGGGCCCTCTGCCTTGTGGCATATGAAGGTGGTATTTGTAAGTCCATTATTGACCCAAGGGGCGAACAGCAGCGGAGGCCGCGGTGGCAATCGTGAAGGTGGCTGACGCTGACTCGTCTGGTAGTCAGTGTTTGCCCAGGCACACGCATCTGGCAGGTCTCATTACTGGCTGAACAAATGCTCGTGTGTTAGAGAAAGCAGGGATGGATAACAGGCTTGTGGATGTCAGATTGTAGGTACCATTGGAGCTCTCACAAAGGGCATCAGTCATAAGAAAGGGACAAATTACAGAGACATTCACCCATGACTTTCCACATCATTTCCCCAACACTTCTTCACCTGCCATCAATTCCAAAGAAAACGACTATTTTCGAGCCTACCCTAAATTGAGTGTTTCCCCCTCGCATCTTGTTGTTGTACTTTTTTCCTGTCTAGTCATAATGTGCACCAAAAACAACATGTGAGGACGATTTTGACTGAGGATATCCCCGGTGACTTGAGCACACGGTTCATTATGGAGCCGCTAGCAGGCAGAGGTTGGCAGTCTTACTTAATGGAATAACAGATAGAGAGCAAGAATAATAGCTCCCTTGTCTCTCAGTCTATTAATAGTGGAACCATTCATATTGCAAAATGACTGGCAATAAGAATATTTTAAGGGGGGAAAAGCCTTTGCAATAAATGAACTTTTATAGCTGACATGGTTGTTAGAACATAAGTCTAATTCTTGAGAAAATTGAACACCGGTGTACTGGATACACATATATTTATTATTTGTTATTATTGTTTGTTTACTGTGTTATTCTTCCTTTCTAAAAAAGATGTTTAGTCATTTCCATCTTAGCATCAGTGTCCAAAAAATACATGGCAACCCATGACCTAGGAATATATTTATATAGCATCACAAACGTTTTCCATGGCAACAAGCCTTGTCAAGCTGTCAGAGGCCACGAGACAGACTTCTGAGCAGTTCCCAAACAAATATAATTCTAATGTAGAAATGAATAAGAATCCTGCTGTTTTGCAGTGATATCTAATATCGAACCCACAAACATATAGGAATGCCACCCCCCCCAAAAAATAAATGAGTAAAATAGAAAAGATTATTTACCTTAAAGATACATTGTCAGGTAAATGTTGCCTACTGGCATGTTGTCATTGCCTAAACTCTGCTTACACTTTGAGTCGTTTATTTTCCGAAAATTGTTCTATTGTCTTAAAGTTCTGGTGATTTTTCTCAAACAACTCTATCTTAGACACAATTAAAATTCAATCAACATTTTTGGCATTTAGCAGTGAAAGTAAACACTGCAGCTATTGATATTCCCCTAACGAGAATTATAAAGACTTAAGATTGTGATGATAAAAAAGACAAAACTTTGGCTTTTTCATTCTACCTGCCCTGTACTTCCTGATGACCCAGAAAGCCACAGAGTAAAAGGGATGGGTGATATGGGATTACGCTGAACTTCTTTTGTAGCAAACTATACGTGGGTAGGTAAAAGATGGATGGTTGGGTGGATGGATGGATGGATGGATCGACCTTATGACAAAACAACAGATAACTGTCATTAATTTCAGGACATAGAGCATGTTTTAGTTCATAAGTTAATTATTATACAAATTCTGCAGTTGGGCAAACTGGGAACAAAGAAATACAGTTATTCACTCTGGATTCTTTATTAAGCATTTGAAAGTCAAGAGTAAAATCTAACAGTCTGAGTTCTTGCCCTAGAAGACCTGAGGTTTAATGCTCAGAAGACCTAGACTTTGTCCTGGTGCTGCCATTGTTTTGATTTGTTATTGTTATGTCACATAAGCATCCTGAAACTTAATACTAAAACTTAGTGGCTTAAAAAATTATATATCTCTTATAATTCTGTAGGTTGGCTGGACTCCACTCAGCTCAGTCTTGAAGGTGATACCCATGTGCCACATTCACTAGGAGGTGGGGGTAGAACAGCCATCTGAAATTGGGACCCTGGGTCAGCTGGACTCTCTCTTTCTCTCTCTCTCTCCATGGTGTCCTCATTGTGTCTCCCTCTCCATTGTAGCCTCTTCATCTAGTCCCTCCTACAGAACAACCAGGCTCCTTAGGGGGTATTAGGGATTCCAAGAGCATAAAGTAGAAGCTGCCAAGTCATCTCAAAGCTTAGAATTGAAAGTAGGACAGTGTCACTTTTGCTAAATTCTATTCATTACAGTGACTCATTGATTCAAAGGCAGAGACCACACAAGTGTGTGACTATTAGGGGTGTGGTTCAGTGACGGTCACTAATGTAACAGGCTACTTTAACACAGGTAGTGTGACCTAAAGAATCATTTCCTTAACTGTCAGCGTCAGAGGTTGTACTAGATTAGAGTCTACCTTTAATAGTCCAAAGTTCCCTGAGCCATTCAATACAATATGCTATTACAGGAAAATGGACTCCAAAACCCATGCAATCTTAGGCTTATTTCCAAATCCATACAGAACATTCTTCACGTCAGATAGAATTGACAGGCAGCTTATGGTCAACCTTTTATACCTTTTTTTATCCCTGTAGTCTATATTTCCATTGATGACATTCTATATTTCCAGTTTTTCTTGGCAAAACTCGGGAACATTATTCTTGACCCCTCTTGTCAATAACAGCAACCATTCTGTCATAACAATATTATGAGGAAAAATACTATTATTATCTCCAGATCATAATTTTTCAGATAAAAAAAAACAAGACACAGAGAGGTTATAACCTGCCCAGAATCACAGAACTAGTAAGTAGAGGAGCCCATGTTCTTAGTCATGATGCTATACTAGGAGCAATGATTCGGGCTCCAAAAAGTATAAAAAGATCTGAACTTAGACTGAATGCTTACAAAGACTGGGAGGTTTTTTGAAAGTACAATTATAAACCTTTGAATTGTTTGTGTGATACATCATTTGTAAATTTTGGGGGAATAGGGTAACTCTAGGAGGATGGCTTTAGGGCAAGGGTAGGTTGTCACCTTAACAATAATTTGCAGCCCTGTCATCACACACACATACACACACACACACTGAAAAACACGTTGTTGTATTTAGTTAACACTTACACCATAAATTATGTGAAGAGCTGTAACATAAATTCTGTTTTATGGGTGAGGACAACTAAGATGTTCAAGTTGACTGACAGCCCAGGGGAGCTTGTGCTAGAATCAAGTGTAGAAACGACTAGCAATGAGTAGCTAATAATTAATTAGCTGAAGGAACTGGACATATGGCACAGGTTAAAATTATTCCGAAGGCCATGATTCTGAGGTCAGACTCCCAATAACAGGATTAATCTGTTACTTTGTATCTATTTTAGTTGAAACCTCTGCAGAGAAATGAGAAATGGTAGGCGAGGATCATGTGCTACAAACTTTAACTAACTACATAGTTTTGAAACTATTTTTAATACAATGTTTGTGTTGGGGGTACAAGATAAGGTCCCTGAGACACTTGAAGTATATATAAAGGCTTTTCTGGAAATAAGGGAAACTATTCATGGAAATGTTTTTTCTCCTGAGAGTGAAATAAGTCAACAAATTGCTATTTAAAGCATGTGAATAATCCCCTTCCCCCAACTCTTTCAAAGTTCTTGTTATGGCTTTGGATATTTTTTCCACTAATTTTCACTGCAAAAAAAAAAAATAACCACATTGGCAAGGATATGGAAATTTTCTTTGAAGCCACTGAATAGTTACAGTTTGGCTGGTCCTTCTCTCCCCTTTCTTGTCTTCTGGATTTTGTTTGACAGGACCCTAAAGAGACCATCCCTTGAGACTGGGAAGGAATTTCTTCCATCTTTCTTTTTTCCTGACAACGTACGTTAGAGACAATTAGGAAGGGGGACTGCAGGCAGACCTTATGAACGCTGATCTACAAGGTCTCCACAAAGTCACGTGTGCCCATTGTACTCAAAGATTGGTTCATTTGATAAGTAAACATTCCTCAGATTTGCCTTCTTTCTGTCGTTCCCAGTTCCATCCAAGCTTAATGTAACTACCATTTGGTTTCTATTACCTCCTACTCCATCCTAGCCTTCTGGCAATTCATAAGTCTAAATTCATCTATTGACTGCTATTAAACTCCTATAAATGTATACATCAAAATAGTAACAATGAAAAGGGAGGGATATGGAAATATCAGTTACTCCCACTGCCCCTAATTAAGTGCAGAGCATTTCCCCAACCCCCCCCCCTTGCAATATAGTCATCTAAGGCTATGCCATGAGTGGAGAGCAGAAAAAGGTTATTAGGATGTTTTGGTTTGAGGTCCAGCACAAATTGTCCACTCTGCTACCCTACCTCAAATGATCCAGTCAGAGCATTTTTCTCATGACATCTCTGGCCTCATCCTGGGGAAACCATACCCATCTTACTTCTGTAGAATGCACAGTTAGGTTGTGTTTAAATCCAAAAGATATAAGTTTCTTGAGTTTATTTTTGGAAAAGCACACTTTAGGAATATATTTCACCCAAATTCTGAGGCCCAAATAGGAGTTAATATATTGATCATAGAATTTACTGCTGAAAATAACTTCAGAGGGTTTTAAGTCCAAGTTCTAATAATTTTTCCTCTTAGATATCCCTCAAGATCCATCCTACACTGTCTTTGTCCCCTGACACCCACTGCTTCTGTGTCTGTGGCAGCATCTCCCATGTGGGCGACTGATTCCTGACCCACCTACCTAACTGCAGGCATCACCCCCTGCCCACCCCGTACCCAAGCACACACATATACAACTCCATCACCAGAGTAATCTTACTGAGACATAAGGCTGACCAAGCTATTCCCTGGCTTAGAAATCTCCAGTTATTTGCCATCGCTGTTGGATGAAGTCTAAGTTAAACAGCATGACTTTCCAGTCTGTTCCAACAGCTCTCACCAGTCTCGTCTCTATCCCTTCCCTTCTATTTTGTGTTCAGACAGGTCAGATGTTTCACTGTTGCCCAATAAGGGTCATGTTCTTTCACACCTCTTGACCTCTGCACAAACTGTAATTGTCTCCTCCCCGTGAACTCCTGCTTATCTTTAAAGACCTAAATTAATGGTTACCTTTCTGTGGAGTCTTTCCCAATACTCACAAGGAGAGTTAGTGTGTAACTACTGTATGCTTCAATACTACCTTGTACTGATAGCTACTAGAGTACGCGCCACCCTGCTTTATCCTTCCCCACTGTGTACCTAGCATGGAAGTTGTATCTCACATGTCTTTCTGCCTAGATTGGTGCCTGGCACAGAGAAAGCACTTCATTCATTCATTCATTCATTCATTCATTGGATAAACATGCTCTTATTGCTGGTTTAGTATTGAAAAACATATCAAACATGGTTCCTGCTATCACAAATAATAATTTACTTGGGGAGAGAGACACTAGACAAACACACAAATGAATATACAATCACTGTTCGCTATAGATGGAAAAGAACAGAGCACGAGAAAATATATGAGGGACGGTTGGAAGAGCTAGTTTAAGATGGGGGGAAGGGCAGGGAAGAATCTCAGAGAGTGTGGCATTGAAATTGGGATCTGCAGGGTGGGTAGAAAGTAGTCAAGAAAAGTGAGAAAAAGCATGTATGAAGGTCTCATAGTGGAAACAAGCTCGTGGAAGGAATTGTAAATAGGTCAGCATAGCTAAAACCAGAATGAACGAGGGGAGTAAAATGTGGAAAGGCCTGAGGGACAGGCAAGACCAAATCACAGAGTTTGGGTTTTATTGGAAGCCCATTGGGAAGACATCGAGGGGTTGAAAGAAAGTTCCAGGAACAGACGACACATTACCTTTGGAGTAACAAGGTGCTTTCTTCTTCAGGGATCCTGGATGAGAGATTAATTGAGTTAATGCTAGTGGAGAGCCCAGAGGAGGGGAAAGTTTGTCACTCATCCTTACAGAGTAGAATTATTGACAGTTCCCTTCAGGGCAAGCCAACTCCATTTGTCGCCAAGAGCTACAGTTTCAGCTGTTTGAAAAGTTATGAGAGCACTCCCTTATGACGGAGAAAAGCATGGAATGTGCCCTCAAAGGAGAAATGTGCTGATTAAGGACCAGGCCCCAAGTGCTGCGTAACAAGTCCATCACGAGCAGCACACTAGACACCTCACTTGGATTCTGAAAGTCACCTCTCAAGTTCAATCTGCCTAACCCTGAACCTACCCATCCCAGTTCCCCAGCCTCCCATCACCACCTGCGTCCATCTGGCCCCTCCCAGCATTCCTTATCTCAACCCCTGGCACCTCCATCAGTCCCAGGTATCAGCACTGATACTTTCTTGTCCCTCACCACCCAGCACCAATCCATCACCAAGTCCTGCTTATTTTACTTCCTAACCATCTCTTAAATCTGCCCAAATGCCTCCATCTCCACTATCACCACACTGTTCAAGCTATTATCGTCTCTCACCCGGACCTCTGTAATAGCCTACAAATCGGTATTCCCTGTCAATTATTCAGCCCTTAAGTTTATTCTTTATCCAGCAGCCAGAGAGAGCTTTAAAAATACAAACTGGTGTGTCCCCATCACTGACAGTGTTTAAGGCAAACTTGGAAGAACTAAACTCCTCACTGCGACTTTGGATCCCCTAACTAATTGGTCTAGATTCTGCCCATGCTTAATCCTGTGCTATGTGTTCCAGACTCTCTACAAGCCTGCTATACCAGATACCTTTCAGTTTTGTGAGGGCATAATGCTCTATCTTTCCAGCAGACCTTTAGGTGCAATCCTCCATCTGTTCAAAAAGACTTATGTACCCTCTGCCCTACCAACACATATATGTTCTTAACAGGTCAGCTCAGCCATCACTTTACCAAAGGAATCCCTCACCCCTTAACTACCACAAATTCCTAAAACAATCGTCATAGAGCCACGTACCCTTCCTCTGGAGCCCTCACAATCTACATCTGATTAAGTTTCTTCTCTCCTGCTCCACTGCCTTACTTCTTTATTACATCCTGGATACCTAGTATATAGTAGGTACTCAGAAATACCTATTGAATGAGGAAGTTCATGCCCCAGGGTGTAACACTAATGTCTGGCTGAACTGAAGTGATCCTCTTCCCCACTCTCTGCTTCCCCACCCTCTAAAACTATTTCTGCTCCAGAGTCTAAGACCTCCTCGTAAGTCTGTGAGATATTAAAACTCTCCCCTCCCTCAATTTTATTTTAATCCACTAACAACTTATACTGATTTCCTCTACTAAGTATCAGGTAATCCTTCTGCCACTACTGAGTTTAGACAACCAACTTAGCTTCTCTTGCCACAATCTGCAATCTGCTCTCCCCATGGCCAGTCTTGGCCCTATTCTCATTGGTTCTCTAGTTCCCTCTAATGTGTCTAGAGTTACCTCACTATAATGCCAAACTCACTGGCTCCCCAATTTGTACTCAGGTTGAAGTTCAAACTAATTATGAGGTCTTTCATGAGTTGGCCCTCTTCATTCCACCCCATCTCTCCACTCCATCCACTACAGATCCCCACTCGACCTTGCTGTCACTCACTGGGCCTTTGAACATGCCCTTCCTATTCCCTGTCTTCCCTGATCTATTTCCTACCCATTTTGTAGGTCTTAACTTGGAAGCAACCTCTGCCAGACTTTGATCCCCAGACTTTGAGTTAGCTTATGTCAGAATATCTGTCAACTTCCTCAGTGATACAGCTTCTTTCATATGATATTCTGTTGTGTAAAAGAGGTGGTCTTGGCTTGATTTGGCTGGGTAAATCGGATGAAGGAATATCAGTGGTAGCTCTGAGAGGCATCTTTATGTATGAGATGAGCATGAGTGATTTTCTGCTGAAGAATGAGAAAAGAAGGGTGCATAAATTCTTGAATAAGAGTAGAAAATTAAGAGGAGGGGTATTATCGCATCCTGTCCCTTACAGGGTTTATGTATGAGTTTTGAAGACAGAAGTCAGGGTCACATATGAATTTTGTGGGCTCTAGTCACTTATGTCTCCATGGGCCCCTTCACACACACAGACACACGCACACAGACACACACACACACACACACACACACAGAGAAATATATTGGAGTGAGTTGGCATAAAGACAAATATATTAATATTATATAATTAAGGGCGCCTGGGCGGTTCAGTGGGTTAAAGCCTCCACCTTCGGCTCAGGTCATGATCTCAGGGTCCTGGGATCGAAGCCCCGCATCAGGCTCTCTGCTCAGCAGGGAGCCTGCTTCCTCCTCTCTCTCTGCCTGCCTCTCTGCCTACTTGTGATCTGGTCTCTCTCTGTGTCAAATAAATAAATAAAAATCTCTAAAAAAATTATATAATTAAGTCTTTCCTTCAAACTAAAAGTTCATTTTTTTCTTCTAATTTTGAAAGGAAATAAAGGATTTTCATGGAGCTTTGAAAGTATCTTGGGCTCTAGCGGCTCTGCCTTCTGGATGAGCCAGCCCTGCTGAAGGTCACGTGATCCTGGTTTGGCAACTACGGTGTTCTGCAGCTCTTAGATGACCCAGATGGAGTATTGGATGCAGAAGAGCTGGGATGCCAATGAGAGAGAGCAGGTTCTCCAAATACCGGGTGGGCACCAGAGATGCCAAAGGGAGCCTGGCAGGGGAACAGTAACCCAAAGGGTGTGAATTTAGCCTCAAAGCCATGTGAGATAATCTCTTATGGACCCCAGAAATAGAAAAGTGTTACTTTTTGGACTCATCAGTGTCCCAGTGAGAAACTGATGGCACACTTAAACAGGAGAGTTCATGGAGGGTTTATTTACAAACATGGTGTTTACCAAGGTGTGGGCATAAGAGAAGCAGAGGCAGAGGGCATGGAAACTGTTGACTTCCTCCAAACGTTTCAGTCTCCAGGGTGGAGAGCAGGATGGACAAGGATGAAGAGTGGATCTGCAGAGGCAATGGAAAATCCGATAACTTAATGTTAAGACGATTGCATTCATACACACAGGCTAACACTAGCTAAGGTCATTTAGGTTAAACACTTTCATTGTTTATAACCTTCTTTAGACTGAGAAGTCAATGATGGTGGAAGCTATGTTAGACAGCTCATGGTTGTATCCATAGTCTGGCACATAATAAATAATAAATGCTTAATATTTGTTAAGTAGAATGAATGCATAAATTAAAAGAAACAAATTTCTGAGATTTTTCTCTACTAAAGTCAGGGGTGCCAAAGGATGACTTGGAAAAGAAGATATGTTTTCCAAGAGAAGAACTGGATCCAGCTCATCAGGAGAAATCACAGAGACTGTCTGAGGGAAAAAAATGTCTCCAAGACAAAGCAGCCATTGCACAGATAACCTGGGGGGTGGTCTGAAGATGGTGCCACAGGCTCTCAGGATTCCAAAATGGAAGAATTCTATCAGGTAATTGAAGGTGATTAATTAATACTCTTAGTTGTATATTAAGAAACTATAGTATTATAGTCAATGCAATGCCTGTTGTAGGTCTTTGTTAACTGCACTTCTTGCCTACTCATTCTAGCAAACAAGTGTGTATTAGACACCCTGGCATGTCCAATAGGCTGTATTTATAGGTTGAATGGTTGGGGTAAAAGATGTGTGATGTGTGTGACATCTTACCCACCCATTCGCTGTGCTCAGCCAATTTCCTTATGTTATCTCTCTTACCACCCTAGTTGGCCTAGCATATTAGTACAGCTCAGTTTTATTAAACTGCCATATCCTGGAACAATCTCCTTCCCAGGGATACCAGGAAAGTATGCTCTACCACCTTGCTATCTGAGTTACTGATGTATTATTTCTTAAAGTATGATTGATAGATGCAATTATTACTGCACACTTTTTTATTTTGTCAAGTACAGTTTCTGTTTTTCTTACTCGTCTTTGTTAATGTCTTAGAGACCATATTTGACTTTTAGTCATGAAAAAAGTTTCTAAATAATGCTACCTAAATAACAATACTGGTATTTCTGGTATTTATTTCAAGTCTCCAATATATTATCCTTGTCCACCATGGTCAATAATCTGAAAAGAGAGTGGTCCTCATATCAAGCGCAATCTATATTATCTCCTCAGTTTCGTTCTTGGCCTAGAGACAGTGTCCAGGATGTCTAGAAGCCAGAGACAATGCCATGTCTTCTCAAGGAGCATGCTAGGCTTTGAATGGAATTGCTCACCATCAGATTTGCTTACAGATTGCCAGGTGGGCAAAACGGCTCTCTAAATTTACCCTGTAACTTTTACATGCGTCAGAGAAAGTAAGTAACAAATGATATATACGCCTACTGGTGGGTGGAATCCTCAAACTTAAAGAAAAGGAAAACCATATGGGCATAAGATGGACTTTGTGTTAAAAGTGGATTTCTTTTCTTGTAGTGAATTGTTCCATACTTTATGTAAATAAAAATTTTTAAAGTTTCTCTAGGATACAACTATTACAGCTTGCCCACTGAGTGGGTATGTTGTGAAAGAAAGTAGTGAGAACTTGAGCAATTTTTAAGTTGTTTTAAGCCTATGTGAAGTGAAATATGCCACACCGATGAGCTCATATGTGTATTAACTTTCTTAAGTCACTTACTTTACCTAAGGACTGAATATCTGTCCTGGCACATGTGGACTCCCTTCTAAGAGGCAGCACCACCTGACGTGGGCTGAAGTGAGCCGAGGGTGATGTTCCCCTTGCATATCTGTTTGGGTCAATCTTGCTGCAATCTCTTGAGCATAGGCCAGTGGGAATCTTTGCTATGGAACATATCTAAATATTCTAACCATGAGCATCGTTCTTTATTACCTATGTCTATACTTTTGTGTAGAATGCACATCAAATAGCTACCTTCCTGAAACTCCCTGAGCAGCTCCAGCTCAGACACAGAATGAGTGAGAGAAGTTATTCATTAATATACAAAGAGCCTTGTTCGAATAAGGAGAAATCATTTTGATATTTTTGTTCCTGCTCAGTTTGAGGCCAAGAATTAATTAATCCATACTTGAATGGTGACCATTATAATATCCATGTTAATAATAAATAACATTATTGGTTACTTATTTTTGAGACAAAGAGTTTTCATGCATTATCTCATTTAATCCTATGAGGTGGATATGCTGATCACCCCCATTTTATAGATAAGTAAACTAAGCCATGGAAAGATTGAACTGTGCTAGCTCACACAGCCAATAAGAAGTGGAGATGAAAGATAGAGATGAGTGTCTGTCTGACAGAGCTGACCCCTCTACTCAGATAGGTAAGTAGTAAAACTCCAGTGAAATCACCAACTTATTTTTCTTTAAGTGTAGCTGCTGAGGGGTGCCTTTCTACAGACAAAGATAAGAAGCAGAGTAAAAGGGAGTACTTTTGAATGACTGAGGGCAATTTTCTAAGTAGCCTTCAGGCCATAAGCTGTAACTTTCTCGTATACAGTCAGGAAGGTTTAACAACAGGACTTCTACTTTATTCTTGGAAGGAATATGCAAGTATTTGATCATCAAATAGTTTACAAAGTCCAATTTGTGACCAAGTTCACACTGGAGAAAATGTCTTTCTCTGCAATAACCTTATCCACACTGCTTTGTTCACACTCAAATAAGACCTGTTTCAATTTGGAATAATAAAAATTGGAATAATGTTGAAGAAGTTTATAAAGTGCAAGACTGAAGATCACTACACCTTAAGGTTTTTTATTTTATCCATTCCTGTTTTCTTCCCTTCCTGATCAGGGCAACCCTACTGGGTCAGAACCCAGTAGACATCCTGGAGCAATAGAGATAAGGAAGCTGTGGTGGCCCAGAATGGGATGTTTGAGCCCAAATAAAGCCAAGAGGGCTTCCTTGCAATGGGGCGTAGTCTGATGCATGTTGGACACCAAGCAGGATGAAGAAAACATTTATGTATGGGACTGGCCTGGCATGGTGTTTCAGAAACCACCCCACACCCTAGCCTAGCACGTGGTGAGGAGGGGATGCACGCAGAGGAAGGACTAGCAGCAGAGAGGGCAGATTGGTTACATATAGAGGATTGACCAAAAAAGTAAATATGTGAATGATCATGGGATCTGGATTCTCATTGGTGGAAAAGAGTGTTACAAATATTGAAAGTAAGGTAATAGAATAAATCCTGTGGTTTGAGATTGCAACTGGAAGGATCTGTGCGAATACATGGGATGAGTAGACAGACGGACAGATGATAGATAGATAGATAGATAGATAGATAGATAGATAGATAGATAGATAGATAGACAAATACCCACAAGTACATGTACATATATGTATTCTGTAGCTCTGTGGGCTGAGAGGATCTGGGAGCAGCACACCTCGGTAGCAATGAAGACACTTATAAGCCTACATCTTGGCTTCTAAATACCATTTTAGACTAAGCGGACTAAAGATCTTTGAAGAAATAGCTTTTGCCAGGGCTGTCATAAAGGCAATACAAGAGAACTTAGGAGCATCTTGTGCCAGAAACCAAGTAACTGTACAAAGAATGAGGGAGACACATCAAAAGACATGGAGGGCACCTTGAAGGGGCTACTGTGGATCAAATCTGGGATGATTTGACATCAAAATAAGTAAAGCTTGAAACTAATTATTAAGACATTGAATAAAACTGCAAACCATGAATTCAAACAGTTATAAATGAACAAATAAATTGAAATGATATAAATGAATACATTTAAAATTTAATGGGGAATGAGCTATCTACATAGCTCCGAAGTACCTTGCCACAAAAGTACTTAAGTGAAAAGGGAACAAGTAACTTTAAAGTGGGGAAACCTGGCATACACCACCTTAAACAAGTTACTTAAATGAGCAATAGCAGTAGTGGACCCATCAACATTACGCGCCATAGGATGCAATAAAAGCATAGCATTACTTTCATCACTTGTCAAAAAGACATAATCCATTTCTAATCATGAGGAACATCAGACAAACTCAAGTCAAGAGACGGTCTGTCTGGCCTTTCGTATTCAAAAGTGTCAAGGGCATGAAAGTTAAGGCTGAGGAACTGTTTCAGAATGAAGGAACTAAAGAGACGTGACAAATAAATGCAACAGGAGATTCTGGGTTAAATCCTTTTGTTATAAAGGACATTACTTGGCTGATTGTCAAATCTTGAATGGGGCCTGAGGATTAGATGGCATCAGTTCATCAGTGTTAATTTCCTGATTTTGATGGTTATACTGTAGTTATGTAGAAGAATGGCCTTTGTACGAAACACACACTAAAGGATGCAAAGATAACGGGGTTTAGATCAACAACTTAAATGGTTTTGGAAAAAGAAAAAATCTTTGCGCTATATTTGTAACTTTTTGCAAGTCTGTGAGCCTTTCAAAATTCAATGAACTATTTTAATGTGAAGCTTTTCTTACAATCGCCTCTGTAATTAATATATTCGTTGTGACCCAAGGTTATCACCAGCTTAGGACGTGCATGTCATAGAACACTGAAGCAGATCAGAGCGTGAGGATAAACAGAACAAAGAAAGGAGAAGGGCCCAGAGCGGAATCCCCACAGACAGAAGCCAGGGTGCTCTGAACTAAACATTTTTCTACTGATATTCTAATGGACAGGGATTTATTTTTACTGGTATTTGTTCTAGAAGAATATAGTTCAATAAACTTCAAAATTTGTTTAATAATGAAAGTTCATTCTTCTCAATTTATTCCTTTTGCTGAATTTTTTAAATCCTATATTTAGGATTGTAGGGATTCAGTGGTCTTTATTTTTCTGGTGAACAACTGGTAGCATGCCTTCACAGAATGATCTCTGAGTAGGAAAAATTATTGTCAGGGGCTCAAGCCATTGAATTTGATGGAATCCCAGTCTGCCTTACCCACAAAGCCTATATGGCAAACTCCAGTCAGGAGTTTAGGTGGAATGTGATTCCACTCATTTTGGGGAGAAAAGGCAGTTCACTTCCAATTTAGTCTACTTTTAAGCAGTGGAGAAAGCATAATACACACATTCATATATACACTTCTGTATATATTTACTTCTGTAGGTAATCAGAGGAAAAAGAATTGAGAGACTCTTGAATTACCCAAATCTGTCAAATTTAGTAAAAAAAAATCTAAATAGGTAATTTTGAAAATTTCTCAGTTTCCAATTTACAAATATTTCACAAATTTAAAGTAATAATAATTTTATACCATTTTATTTCTAATGCAGAATATCCAGAGATCTTAAAAATTTATTATTAATAATAAGTTGTTCTTTAAAACTTGATTTGTCTTTATTTTTTTTTCATTTTCAAATTCCTTCTCTATAAAAATGGAGTGCCCTTGATGTTTCTCTTTACAGGGATAAATATTGATATAAGTTTTCAGAAAAAGGATAACTAAAAGTGGAGATATATGAGGTCACTGACATCCATACTCACAGTTTAATTTAGTGTTTTTTATACCAAAAGGAAAAAATATATGAGGTCCAATGCAATTTAATCTCAATGTAGATTATAGTGAAATATCTATTGTATATATCTTTTTACTTTTATATTGTCGATTAATGAGGATAGTGAACATTTCCCTTTAAAATAAATTGCATTTGAAAGGAGAATAATGATTTTTTTCCACATGGAACTCAAATACAGAATACTAATTTCACCAAAGGTGCTAGCTAGTTGTAGTTTTCCCCCCATTTTTAACCTACAAGTGGCTTTCCTTGGCATTAATCACATAGTTCCATGTATCTATATTTATAATTTTAACAGATACTTCATAAATATGGAATCAGGCTATTATCTTGATAATGTGCCACTTTTCTATAAATACAGAGATAGGGTAATTACCACTAGAACTATTTGATAAAATTCAAAAATAGATAAATAATGAATAAGTCTTCCATTCAGTCATTAAAATTCAGAAAACAAAACAAAATATATTTAGCCATTATCCTTTTGATGAATTTGGCTCTCTGCCTTCAAACCACTACCAATTTCAGCTGGCATATAGGGAGCATTTTATGAATACTGCCCAGTGTGCGATGAACTGAACTGGAGACACTAGTCAACAACAGTCCATTAGCATTATCCAAATGAAGAAGCAAATTAAGCATGAAAAAAAAATTTAAACAATGTAAAAGTTGATATACAAAATAGAAAAATCTAAGAAATTTTAAGGAAGTTCAGCATGTCCTATAATCCAAATTACTCTTTGAAACTAGCAGATAAAATCATTCATACTTACATGACATAAATACATGTTACTATAAATTTTGATGTAGGTATTGAAAGACGGTAACATGATTTTTTTCCTGTTTATGACTTTATCACTATAGTGTGACATGGCTTCTAAGAAACAGTAGTATATTCTCAGGTTACATTAGTGGGAGAGGGCCTACCATATGTAAGTGAGTTCCATTCTGCATGATCTTCAAGCCCATATGTGGAGTATGGTGCTCAACCATTCATCCAAGAAACAGTCATTTTATTTTTGAAAAGTTATAGGCTGCCATTTATTCACTATTTCTCAAGAAACATTTATTGAGTACCCATCTACAATGGAATAGGACCTGTGATGATCCCTGCACTACAATAATGAATAAGCACTGTCCCTAGTTTCCAAATAGACAGACAATTTCAAAACCACAATGGTAAGTCATAAATCATAAAGACTATGATGGTGTTAAGCACTGTGTGTTACAAGAACATCAAGAAGGGCACCGGGCTCACTTTTGAGGGGTCGGGGAAGGATTTTTGGTGATGTGATCACTTCCCCTGAGAAGCTTTTCTAGACCACCGATGTACATCAGATCCTGGCACTCTTCCTCTTTCCTTGAGACCAGATCTCCCATTTGAAATTTCATGTCTATTTGGGAGGTTTCTCTGTTCAGTCTCCTCAGTTGAGATGTGAGACTCCAAAAGACCAGGACCACATCTATTTTGTATACCATTGTCTTCCTATTTCTTGGCACCTAGTGAGTTTAATATCTGACAGAGTGAAGGTAATGATGTCTAAATTTAAACTCCAAGGACAGGGAGAAGAGAGAAAGGGATTCGTTTCCAACAGGCAGTCCAAAGGCACTAAAGTCAGAAAAATCACAACGGATTTAGGAACTAAGGTTTGCTAGTATGGCTGACAATGGCAGATGGGGGTGAGTTGAGGGGAGGGGAGCAGCATAAAAGAGGGAAGAGTTACAAAAGTTGAAGATGAAGTGAGCAGGAGTTAGAGGCTAGATCCAGGAGAGTCTCGAGGAGTTAGTTAAGATAATGTATAAAAAGTGGTTCGCAAAATACCTGGCGTGTAGTAAGCACTCAATAAAAATGTTCTTTTATCTTTAAGAATTTATTTTTTCAGGACACCTGGGTGGCTCAGTCATTAAGCATCTGCTTTCCGCTCAGGTCATGATCCCAAGGGTCTTGGGTTTGAGTCCCGCATTGGGCTCCCCACTCAGCGGGAAGCCTGCTTCTCCCTCTCCCACGCCCCCTGCTTGTGTTCCCTCTCTTGCAGTGTGTCTCTCTCTGTCAAATAAATAAAGATCTTAAAAAAATTTATTCAAAAGAGATTTATAAAAAGAAATTTATAAAAAGAATTTATTTTTTCACTTTTAATCAGTTATACATGCAGATTAACATATATCTTCATATATAACTGTATGCTTATATATTAAAAATGTATATGTATTGGGCATTTTTCTAGATTGAGGACCTGGAATTTAACAAGAAACAAAGTCCCTTCATTTATGGAGTTTACATCCTGGTGGGTGAATATGGGAAAAGAGATAAGCAGTAAATAATTGAACCAGAAATTATCAGGTGGTAATAAAGACTAAAATAAAACTAAAACTGGATGATGTGATGTGACGTGATAAGTAGGAGGCTAGGCAAGATGGCCAAGAAAGAACTCTAGGAAGATAAACTTTCAGTTGAGATCTGAGTGACAAGAGTAAGGCAGTGGCATGGAGACCTGGGGATGAACATCCCAGGCAGAAGAAGCTGTTAGTGCAATTGTTTTGCTGTGGGAACCGGCTGGGCACGTTAAAAGGAATAGAAAGAGGATCAGTCTGATGGAAGTATAGTGAACCAGGAGAGTCACCGGTGAAGATGATTTTGAAGAGCTAAGTGAAAGCCATATACTTGTCAGTCTTACGGGTCACGGTTGGGAGTTTAGGTCTTATTTTTAGTACAATGAGAAAGCAGAGGGTTATAAAGAGGGGAGTGATCTAAACAGATTTATATTTTAGAAATATCACTTCGATTGAAGTGAAATGAATCAATTTCTTACTGAAGAAAGTATTAAAAGATGAGTTAGTCATACTTCTTGCTCAGTGGGAAGAAAGATAAGTAAAGAGTTGTATGATACTGTTGGGAGGAGATGTAATAAGGGAAGAGAAAAATTTACTTTCTAAGTAGAAGGATCATCAGAAATGGTTCAAGCCATCATCACCTCTCACATGAATTATTACAATAGTCTCAGGACGCTTTGCCACTTCCACTATTGCCTCCTTCGGTCTGTTCCCAAAATAAGACCCAGGATGATTCTTTAAAGCACAGTCACAGCTTTCCATTCGGCTGGTTAGAATTTTCCAATGTCTTTCCTCTCAGAGTAACAGCCAGGGTCCTCCCGGTGGCCAGTGAGCACATACGTGATCTGGTTCTCCTGCTGTCCATCTTATTCATCACCTGATACTCCGTTCTCCCTTTGCTTCAGTCATTCCAGCTTTTCTGTGGTTCCTCTAACAAGCCCAGGAAATGGGTCTTCACTTCAGGGCCTTTGCATTGAATTTCTTCTGCCCAGGCCGCTCTATCCCAGAACACTTTCATGAATCAACTCCTCTCTTCATTCTCTCTCTTAAAACCCACCTTTACTGGTAATGCTAATACAATGTGGATAAAATACCCATACCGTGGTGGGCTGATAAAGGCCTCCAAAGATATGAGCGCATCCCAATCTCTGGAATTTGTGATCGTTCCATTATTTGTAAAGAGGTCTTTGCAGGTGTGATTAAGTTAAGGCTCTGGATGTGAGGAGATTAACCTGGGTGCTCTCAGTGGGGCCTTAAACACTGTCATAGGTATTCTTGTAAGAGAGAGGCAGAGTTAGGTTAGACGTACACAGAGGAGAAGATAACGTGAAGACCGAGGCAAAGGCGGGACAATGGGGCCTCAAGTCAAGAAATGCCAATAACCACCAGAGGCTGAAAGAGGCAAGGAACAGAGTTTCTCCTAAAACTTCTCGTTTGAGTGCAGCCCTGCTGACACCTGGACTTTGAACTTGCAGCCTCTAGAACTGTAGGAAAATACATTTCTGCTGTTCTAAGATCCCAAATTTATGTAATTTGTTATAGCAGCAGTACACATATCATAAGTAAATACACATATCAAATACCTATTCCCTTTACCTTACTTTGTTTTTATTACATAGCATTTATTATCTGCCATAATATGTAATTATTTGTGGTTGTCAATCTCTTGCTACTAGAATGTAAGCACCATAATGACAAGAAATTCTTGTGTTGTATCCCTGTTCTAGAACAATGCCTAGGACATAGCAGTTCCCAGTGATTACTTGTGAGAGGGAGAAAAGGAAGGAAGAAAGGAAGGGAAGGAAAGAGGAACGTGCAGAGAATGGATGGGAGAGAGGGGGATAAGATTAAAAAGGGACTAATAGTGGGGCACCTGGGTGGCTCACTCAGTTAAGTGTCCTGACTCAGGATTTCGGCTCAGGTTGTGATCTCAGGGTTGTGAGATTGGCCAAGTCAGGCTTCACAATGAGCGTGGAGCCTGTTTGGAATTCTCTCTCTCCCTCTCCCTCTGCTCCTCCGCCCTGCTCCTGTGCACACGTGCGATCTCTCTCTTTCTCTCAAAAAAAAGGAACTAAGAGTGATAATGAACAGAAGAATTTCCCTGAAATTACTTTCTTTTTAGAACTGAAGTATTATTCAAAAGGAAGCTTGATGTGATTTGAAAGACTTAAAAAGAAAAGTAATTAGTTAAGAGGAATCAAGAAATTTCATTTTTTCCATTCATTTGGTTTTATTTAAACATCAGTAGAAAGAAAGGGAGAGGACAGAAAAAAGAAAATGGCTTATCAAGACTATTTCAAGAAGATATAGAAAAACCTGGATAGACTTATATAAAATATAGTAAATTAAAAATAAAATATTTTCCTACACAGAAAAAGGAAAAAATACCAAGCCAGATATTTTGCAAGCATGAATTCTATCACACAGTCAAGGGGTGAATTATTCTGACCCGTGCTGTAAACTATACTATAGAACAGGTGCATAATCCCCATTTTGTTTGAGGAGCCTAACAAACCCTTAACAGCAAATCCTGACAAAGACAATATGAAAAAGAAAAAGTATGGTCCCAACTGGCAAAAAATTATAGATGAAAAGACACAGTGCTAAAAAAAATAGCAAATCAAATATACCAATGTATAAAAAGACAATATCTCATAGCCAGATAGGTCACATCCTAGGAATGCAACATTGATTTAACATTAGAAATTCACCAGACTAAAAGACGAAAGTCATTTGATCAACTCAATAGATGCAGAAAAAAAGAAAAATTCAGTAGATATAACTCAACATCTATTCATTATTTGTTTTTAATCTTAGCAAACTAGAAATAGAAAGGAATTATTTAACCTGAAAAAGAATATCTGCAAATAATATATAGCAATCATCACATTTCACTGCAAAAGAGTGAAATCATTCTTTTGAACTTAGGGACAAGAGTTCTTGCTTTCTTCAATTCTGTTAGAGGTCTAGGCACTGCAGTAGAGCAAGAACAGTAAATAAAAGAAACCAGATGGGGAAAAAAAAGGACTAAAATAGCATTACATAGAGATGATAAGAGTTTTAACATAGAAATCCTAAAGAATCAAAAGATGCATTAGGAGGATTTTGAGAGAGCTTACCAATGTTGCTGAATGTAAAATTTAATACCTATTTCTATACATCAGCAAGCAACCATTAGAAAATATAATCTTTTTAAAAAGGACACCACTTGCAATAGCATTAAAAAATAGAGCACTCTTCGCAATCAATCCAACAAGAGTTGGAGTTTTAAAACATGACCCCAAAATTCTCTGGCAACTCTACCATCATGAATTGGGATATAAATCCCCATCCCTTGAATGTGGTTGTATAACTGCTTGATCAATAGAATCTAGCAGAAGTGACACTCTGCCAGTTTCCAGACACAAGTCTTGAAGAAATTGGCACTTCCATTTCTGTTCCCTGAGAATGCTGGCTGTCAGGACTTGGTCAACTTGCTGAGAGGAGCTCTATCAACTAGTCCTTTTGGTGAAACCATATGCAGAGGCTCTGAGACTATATGAAGAAGATACCAAATTATCTCTGTCTCCTAGCTGCTCAGGTGTCCCCTTCTCATGGCCACTACCTGGTTCCAGTCTTAGTTACCAACTCTCTGTAACCACAGGAAAGATTCTGCACTAGATCTGCCCAGATGAGTTCTTTCCTTCTCAAAACTCTGACCACAGAATCCATAAGAGGTAGTAAGATGATTTTTGTTGTCCTTAAGGCACTGTATTTGGGATAATGTATTACATGAAGAATAGATAACTAAAATAATTTCCTTGAAGAAATTTCTAAATTTTCCCAAATAACATTTTAAAAAGATGAGTGAAGATATAGATTCAGTGCAATTCCATAAAAATCCAAACAATCTTTTTGGTGGCACTCATTAAGAATAAGGAGGAAGCTTTTCTCTTCATATATCACTAATTATTTTGGAAGTTATAATAGCTAAGTCTGTGTGGTATTGGAGCAGAGATTAACAGATTGACCAAAAGAAACAATAAAGACCCAGGAAATAGAACCACACGAATACGAAAAAATTTAATATGATCTTGATCACATTGCAAATTGGTTGAGAAAGATGAGCATTTTCAATATATGTTGTTGGCCAATTAGCTTTTCATAATGGAAAATAAATAAAAGTGATCCCATCCCTCACACCACATACAATCATCAATTCCAAATGGAGTAGACTTAACTGTGAAAGATAAAGCTAAAAACATTTACGAGAACTTATAAGAGATTCTCTAATGACAGTCTACTAAAAATTTCCAAATTTATTAAGAACTCCAGTAAAACTTTAAGAAAAACAGTTTAACCCAGTAGAAAAAAAAGGCCAATTTATGATCATGTACATCAGAAAAGAAGTAACCCAAGTCACCATTAAAAGTATAAGAAATCTACCAAAAGTGTATTTTACTGCATATAAATTATAACTCAATAAACAAACCAAAATTAAAATGTGCAAAAAATGACTTAGGACTAATCTTGGAAGTACAAGTTAAAATCACAACTAGAAAATACTTCTCAACTACCAAATTGGCTAAAAAATAAAAATCTCAGTAAAATCAAGTTTTGGCAAAGATTCGAACCTACTGGAATATCTGTATGTTGTTGGTAGGAATATAGATTAGCACGATTTTGGAAAACAATTCAATATTAGTAAGTCAAATTAAGACAGCACTTTTTATATCTAAAGAAACTCCTACAAATGGACACTTGGAAGCATGTACAACATAACACTGAATAAAATAATTAAAAGCTGGAAACAACTCAAATCCACCAAGAGTAGAGTGGTTAAATATATTGTGGAAATCAAACTTTGGAAAAGACACACCAATAGAAAAGTGAAAGAACTGGATATATGATAGACTGTATGTAGTATGAGGCATTTATATAAATTTTAAATTAGGCAAAATAATTTTAGACTTCACTGAGGAATAAATATAAAAGCAATAAAATCTATGTGATTGATTAACACAAAATTCAGGATTGTGGTTTTCCTGAGGTGTGGCATTGAATGACATTGGTGAAGGGCATAAAAGTGTTACCACTCCAGACCTGCTGTCAAGCTTTATGACCACAAAGTTGGTTAATATATTATACATTATTTCTTTACTTTGTCTGAGATAGTCCATAAATACTTTTAACTTTTTAGGTCAGAATGTTGGCAACCTGAAAAATTTATAATCCCCTGTATATGTGAGGTCATTATACCCGGTGTAGGAGATGCATTCTAAAGTATGAATGTTGGTTTTATGAATAAGTTGGATCATAATTTCAAGGAATACATTCTGGGCTTTAGAGAGAGTTCAGAGGTTGACATTCTAATCTTAACTGAAAGCAGACCTGTTAGCCTATGCTTCTACTTCAAAAGTGTCCTTTCCAGATCGCAGGAATGAAAAATGTCTGCATCTTGAATAAGGAGGAATTAATTTTCAATGATCTCTCATAGGTAGGTAAGATTAAGGCAGTACAGGAAGGTGAAAGATCAGGATCTTTGCTTTGATTCTCAATTCTGCAGCTGTGATAGTAATTGAAAAATATCACTGAAAACAACCTCAGGGGCAAAATGATGCATCTCTTTGCTTTGTTAGGATTCAAGATTCCTGTTTGCCAAGCCACTTCTGACTAGTTGTGCCCAGTTTATCTGCCTATGATGAGATACAGGGATCCAGGATCATGTAGGATTATCTTCATGAGCTTTGTTGTCTTTGTTTTTGTCTTTGCTTTTGTTTTGTTTTGTTGTATGCTAGTAAGGTATTTAAAATGTTAAGGAAGGACACATGTTGATTATGTCTGTTATTGGGTTAAATGAGATGAAATGAGAGCCAACCTAAAGAGTCATCAAATGGAAAGAGAAGTAGAAGGCAAATTAAAAATAAAGCAAAATTAGAGTTAATTCCTTTTGCTTATGCCCCCAGATACTTTTGGGAGATGACATGTGATTCCTTTAAGAACACCAAGATGGTGGGCGCCTGGGTGGCTCAGTGGGTTAAAGCCTCTGCCTTCGGCTCAGGTCATGATCTCAGGGTCCTGGGATTGAGTCCTGCATCTGCATCGGGCTCTCTGCTCAGCGGGGAGCCTGCTTCCTCCTCTCTCTCTGCCTGCTTCTCTGCCTCCTTGTGATCTTTCTCTCTGTCATATAAATAAATAAAATCTTTAACAAAAAAAAAAAGAAAAAGAAAAAAAAAAAGAACACCGAGATGGAACTGTTCATGTCATGGCCTACGTAAAAGGCCAGCTTACATGTCAAAGATTTTTGCTCTTTATTTTGCACCTTAACTGAAAGAGCTCAGGGTTAGAGAAAAAGACAAGTCATGTTCATCTGGGAGATTAAGTGCAGGACAGTTATGAAATCCCTTCTCTGTTAAATTCCCAGACTTGCTATCCCTTCAGTCTGAAAATGTTGTTTACGACTTTCTATGGACTACATTAACAACCTTTTGTTTTACTTATAAATTCCCATAGTAATACTGTCTTTTTTTTTTTTTTGTCCGTTTCTGGTATGAAAAAATCAGCTACAGTATTTTATTGACCCGTCAAGCCTTTATTTGCCTGCTTTTTGATCACAATATCTCGAGGTGACACTGTTTGGCATTTGCTCCTGTAATAGTCTTTCATACAATTTTTAATTATTTTATCCAGATCCTTAAATGTTTTGACAAGTTAAGCTGCTCTGATTCATTTGCAACAATCTCAGCTCTGAGAAGGAATAATGCTTTCAATTAAAATAATAACAAGTGAACAGTTTAAGGAAAATATTACAAAAAAAAAAAAACCCACAAAAAAACCAAGAAAGGAAGGCATAATGCCATTGTCTATGCCTCATGGTTGAACACTGTAGCTTTTCCCCGTAGAGATGTAAGTAACTTTTGGCTTCCATTTTTTCTGTTAAAGACTCAAGGGGCTTTATCAAGTACTGTGCTGTGCCTTAGAAAAGAAGGAAGGAAGGAAAGAAGGAAGGAAGGAAGGAAGGAAGGAAGGAAGGAAGGAAGAAGGAAAGAAATAAAGAAAGAGAAAGAAAAAGAAATTGCCCATTTTCCATTTGTGAACAAAGTTCCAGCAAAGAAAAAAAAATTACCTTGTCTGTTGCTAAATCCCATAAATGTACAACTTCAGAATTAGGAATGACCATGTTTTAATAAATTGCATGACTGGATGCTGGCTGTCCCATTCCACAGGCTATAGAATCAAAAGCATTCCGCTCACACAGGTATGTTTCCATAAAATGAAACATAGTTTGAGGCAGCGTGATCAACTGCAACAAAAGGAAAGCTTGTCATTGACACCACCCATAAAAAACATACCAAGAGGAGCCAGTTATTAGCTCTTGAAAGATGGTTCTGTGGGAAGGCATGATCGCTGAGCAGTAAGATCAGCATATTTCAATTGAGATGTCTTTTAGGAGCATGTGAATCCTCAGTCACTTGTTACACATATCCTCTTTCTCCGGTTTTTCCCCACTTCTAACAAGACACGGGCACGAGAATTTTTTTTTTTCAATTATGGCAAAATATGTAGATAAATAAAAATTGTTTTAAAGTCTAAAAATTCCTCCCTCAGTTATTCATGCACAGATAGAACTTCAGGGGAGAGGAATTACAATTCACTTTAAATAGGAAATTGAAGTTCATAAAACACAAGAAGACCACTTTGGATCGAAGCCATGTTCTAGCAACCCAATAGTTTAATAGCATCATACCAAATGCCACCTAATGATTACCACCAAGGATGTCATCCTTAAAAATCAGTATTTTTATTTCACATAATTAAATCAATAATATGCATGTCAATAATTATTTGCCCACCTCTTTATCTCTTTAAAAATATGCAGGTCTCCTACTTTGCTCCATTAACTCCTATTTTAGGAAAATCAGGCTGTGTTCATCTATCCTCAAGCTTATTATAGAAATATGATGCAATTTGTTCTATTTGGATATAAAGAGGCTTAGTGGACTGAATTGTTTAATAGCCTTGTCCCCTCTCTTGGATTGCCTTTACTTTGTTCAGCTTAAACAATATAGACATGAAATGTTAATAGTAAAATGTATGGCTGCTCTCATCAGAGAGATATTCAGTAGCGTGGTATGAAAGGTCAAGGGTTAATGAAGATTGGTTTTCTTGTGCGCACACTGAGAGTTACATTTTCCCAATAATGGAGTCAGAAGAAACTGTAAAATCACAATGTGGAGAAGAGAAAGATATGCAAAGAAACTATTCTGGTTCACTATGCCAGAAAAAGCAAAAGATACAAAGTAACCCAAAGAGGAAAGAGAGTCAACAATGTTTAAAGATGAACTAATGAAGATAAAGGCCAAGGGAAAGTATTGCATTTCAATGGGAAAAGACATAATGGGGGAGGGGAAGGAGGTCATGCCTCCAATTTTTTGGAAGGAAAACTATCTATTGGAAAAATGAGAGAATTTTAAAAACATCAGAAATCATCAATGTGGTCACTTATGCTTTCTTCCCTGGTGATTGTAATTTCTGAAAACTATATGAAAACTTTTCTTTTTCCCCTGAGAGTCTCTGTGTTGGGAACACACCTCCAACTGTTTCCCTTTCTTCGTCCATTACTCTCACCTAATTGGATGTGTCTAACTAGCGTCTCCTTCACTTGGTTAGAAGTTCCCAAAAGAGGCCAGAGGGGAATTCCAGGCCATAGCACCAAGGACATCCGTCAAGATGAACCATTGACCAGGGAAAAGACTGCAATCATTCTCTCCCTTGCTCTAAACCAGAACCGAAACAGTACTTGTCTATATTAGGCTGTCATAAATAAACTTAAGAAGAATGGTTTTGGAAAGGCCGTGGGTAAAATTTAGATTTCCATGGACCGAGAAGAAATTAGAAGGTGAGCAAATCGAGGCAATAACTGTAAGACTTTCTCTGAGAAAATATATTGCCAAAAAGGGAGGTAAGGCAACAATTCAGAGGATTTCACTTAGCAAAAACACATGATGATGAGATGCTTACCAGAGAATTGTATATATGGCTGATGTGTTATTAGCGGATGTTCCTTTGTACTTCATTGATTAATTAATGTTTCTGAGAAAAATAACTCTGGATATGCTCAAGATGTAGCCTACCATTGTTTTAAAACATTTTTTTTCCTCTGATCTATAATCTGTGAGTATCACTGAGGTAATCATGATTATTTAAGCAAACAAACCTTTAAAACATTCCATACCCTATATTGACATTAAAAATCCATTACTCACAAAGTAAAAATTGTAACATTCCAGTTAGATTTACCAAATTCGATTCTATTACCAACACACAATCCCTTCCCTTGCCTAATAGAAGAAAAAGCATATGACTAATGGACTTCAGAAATGGTCATTTGGTGTCACTCTATTCTTATCCTCAAAATGATTAGCACAGGAAAACATAGATGTGGCATTATTATTTTGAGTCAGACTTTTTTTTTTCCTATATGGCCTTCACCTTGGTGTGATAATGGCTTTGTTAAATGAAAGAGCTGGCATACTTGTAGGGGGTGGTAAAAATTCAAAAGAGGAATACTTAAAGTGGAAATATTAAATTCATCCTTTGACAGGTTTTCCTATAGCAAGGATGAGAGTGAGAGACTTTAGAAGCAGAGCCAGAACTCTCCAATGAGGCTTCGAATGGTCTTGTTTGGTCTGCATTGAGCTAATTACCTGGCTATCTGCCAAAAAGCCCCTTTACCTTGTGCTATGTAGACTCTAATGTTAGATAATATCTAATTTTTAATGCTAAGAAGTGGCATTTGATGTTGTTACTAGTATCTGGTGGAAAGCAAGGGACAGGAGGTCAGGAACAGTTTCCTGGGAAGTGCTCTTAAACTGCTTCCGATGCAGCAGGGAAGGGGAACAAAGAGAAACCCCGTAGCCACGATTTCCTTATCTTTCATAAGAATAAAGAAAAAAGGGAAGATTTAACATAACCTGCTCAGCAGGAAACTCAACTTTACCATTTCAGAACAGCATAATTTGGGTATTTTATATTAGTCTATCATATCCAAGCATTTCAAAAATAAAACAAGAACAGCTTTTAATGCAATCTGTGTTTACTAATATGAGCTAATAAAATCTCATAATATTATTTTGTATTGCACTAATGGGTATTGCATTATAGGATATTAGTTAAATCACCCATTATTTCGGTATTTGATGTGTTACTCATAGGGGAAGCATGCATAGCATAGTATGAGAGATCCGGTGGGGAAAAAATAGGGTGCAGAGGTAAAACTTGGACTTTTAAAATAGGTTTTTAAAAAGAGATTGGTGAAGGAAGAAGAGCGAGAGGGAGCAATAACAGACATAGGGCATTTGGTTATGGAAGGTCGAAACCTGATGAGGAGGCAAAGGGCAGCTTCTAGAATTGCTGTGGTGAGTTGCAGGTTGCTCCAGTAAGCAAATGTGTTCAGAGGAGATGGTGAATTGATTGATGAGAGCTCTATATTCTGAACTTGACCCTCCTGAAGCTTACCCTCTTCCTTTTATCTCCTTAAATCTGAGCACATGCACTTCAGAACTGAGACGGTGCCAAGCCCGAGATCAGCTGGTCGGTAAGTGTGGAATGAGGATTTTCATCTAGGCTGTCTAACCCAGAACCACTGTGTTACACAGCCTACTTATCACAGTGTTTTTGAAAGCCTACAGCATATAACTCCATGCTAAATCAGATAGCATTACTTACGAGAGGGTACTATGGACAGATGGAAGCAGAGATCAAACATTTAGGGAAAACACCGCATGTTTTTGTATGCCAAGAATAAGTATTAAGGCTAGAAGGACTGGAGTCTGGAGACCTTCACCTACTTCATGCATCGGTGTGATGAGAGATCATGGCCTCACGTGAATGGGGCAAGGATATAGAATATTCACTAAGAGCATGGATCTTGAAATCGGAGACAGCTTCTTTTAATCACTGCTTAGCCTTTTTTAGATGTGTGACCACAGGAACTCAATGAAAATTTCTCACTTGGTTTCTCTATCCAAAGTGTATAAATAATCAACTTTTTCCTAAATATACTTTAATAGTTTTAATAAAGCCATAATATTCTTAATCAGTGCCAGAAATATAGTAATAATTACCTTGAAGAGCATATAATAATAGCTGAGGTGGCCATATATGGTTGTTCATTTTCATGTCAATTTGACAAGGCTAAGGGATGCCCAGATAGCTGGTAAAACATTATCCCGGGTGCATTTGTGAGGATATTTACAGAAGAGATTAGAATTTTGCATCTGTAGACTGAGCAAAGATTGCCCTCACCAATGTGGGTGGACATCATCCAATCTCTCGAGGACCTGAATAGAACAAAAGGCAATAGGAAGGGCAAATTTGCTCTCTGCTTCAGTTGAGACATCCATCTTTTCCTGCTCAAAGATATCAGTGTTCCTGCTTCGCAGGCCTTTGTATTCAGATGGGGACTTACATCATTGGCCCCCTAATTCTTGGGCCTCTGGACTAGGACTGGGACTTATACCATTGGCTCCCCTTATTCTCAGGCCTTTGGACTCACTCAATTATACCATTAGTTTTCCTGGTTCTCTAACTTGAAGACAGCACGTTATGGGACTTCCTTGGTCTCTGTAATTATGTCAGCCAATTCCCGTAATAAATCTTCTCATATTTATACATATACAGAGATTTATTATAGATCTATAAATATTATATATTATAAATATATTTATATCTATCTATCTATCTATCTATCTATCTATCTATCTATCTATCTATCTATCCTGTTTGTTTTGTTTCTCAGAGAACCCTGACTAATGCACCATACATCCTGGTTGTCCTAGAAGAGTCCTTATTCCTACTTGTTTTCCCAACACAATTATTCATGTTGCTTTCTTTCACTTTCAAAACTGTCATGGTTTGGACAATAAATTATTCTATTCTTTAATGGTAGCCACAACTTATTGAATGCTTACATTATGTTACTAGTCTTTTCTTAGATATACTTAACTCATTTAATCCTTGTAACCCTTGCAAGATAGGTAAGATTATCATCCCCATTTTATAGATGAGAAAACTAAGACACATAGAACTGCAGCAACCTGGGGATTTGAATTCAAACCTTGCCATGAATTGCCTAGAATTTTATTAACTATTTATTTATTTGGATGACATTAGCACCGTAATTACTCAAATATACCAAAATAAAGAAAAGGGAAGAGATGAAAGGAGATGAGAGAGAAAAACAAAGAATTTCTGTTTCAACTTCCTGCTCTGGGTAATATAACCATGGATTACTTTCCCTTGTTACAGTTTCTGAAGAGCTGAGTCCATTTGAAGTAAACTTTACCTGAGGCCAAATTAGTCACATGCCCTAAGATATATCTGAATTTCTATATGCAACAGTAATTCCTCCATCAGTTCTTTCCTCTCCTTTTCTTTTATGACAGTGACATCTTATAAAGTATCACCCAATTTGGGTTCATCTGACTGTTTGCTCATGACTAGATTTAGACTGTGTATTTTGGGAAGAAATTCTCCATGAGCCATTGATGTTGTGCCTTCTCAAGACATCATCTCAGGAGTCACAGCCACCTCACTTTTGTTGATGTTAAATTTTGTCGCTTGGCTTAAGGTGGCATCCATCAAATTTCCCCACCCTAAGGATACATTTATTTCTCTTTTGTAATTAATAAATATTAGGTTACAAATAGTTGAGACCCCTAAAAATATTCTGTTCCCCAAAAAATCATCCATCCAGTGTTTTAGTATACACTGAATTTCTCACTAAATCAGTTATTCTGTGGTTTTACATAGTGCTTTCCTGTTATTCCTTCATCAGATATTGGTTGGCTTTTTATCATAAAAGCTTTCCCAGTCATCTTTCTCCCTCCTTCCTACCTCTATTAGATTTTTTTTAAAAATCCACTACTGACTTTATTCATTACTGACTTTTTCATTTTGTTTGCTACTCAACCTAACCCAGTTTTGGCCAGTGGGAGTCCCATCACGCTGCTCCTATGTTCTTTTTAACATGCTCCCCCTTAATGTTTGAGTATTTTCTTGCTTAGTAGTACAATAAAATCTTTCAGGCTCATTTTGTCCTTTCTTTTACTTAGCTCTGTGATTAGCTATTTCCATAAGGTACCCTTGTTCCTTTTAGTGAGTAAGGGTGATTAGGAACCAAGATTTGGGTGCTAAACGAGCTCATTACTATTGGGATATCATTGTTACCAGAACCTTTCAATGGCCAGAACTAAAATTTATATAGTGAGTTGCATACCTATAGACACATATATCATGAGTTACATGTAGACCATGAAATATGAAGTTTTGCTATGTATCATGAATATATATCATGGGTTTCTATTACTAACCGCAATTCCAGCCCAGCACCATAGCATTCTTCCATGCATTCCCTAATGCCTCACTGATATCTTCTTTCACCCACAGTGAGAATCCTGGATATTAACAATATCGGTATATTTATTCATTTCCTGAATTCCACTAGTCACAAAATAATAATTTCATAATTGCTGCACCATCACCACGAACAATACCTAACCTACTAAGTAAAGTTAAAGGGTTTTATTTTTAATAGTTCTTTGTGTCTTTACACTGAAGGTAGACAGACAAAGTACAATTTTCAAAAGTTACCTAAATAAATTCTTTTTTCTTCATTCTGGTTATCTTTATCCACTTTATATAGAGTTAGGTTCATTTGTTTCTGTTGGCATTCATTTTTGGGAGGTTTGATCTATCTTGGTTAATTTAAGTGTTTTGTATCTGTAAAACATAAGTGTAGTTTCAAATGTGGAAAGTATAAAAGAGGTTATACCCAGAGAAGTATTGTTCCTGACTTTATCCCCTCTATCTCATCCCCATCTAACCCTTGTAGATAATCAATGTCGTTAGGTTTTGGTTTATCTTTACTGTATTCTTGTGTTTCTTTTGGTAATGAGAAGCATTGCACACACATAGTCTTACTTCTTCTTTTACATAGTAAGTAGCATACCATAATACTCTTTTGCATGTGGAATCTCTAATTTAAAAATATATTCTGGAGAGCACTCCATATCAATTTCAAAGTCTTTTTCGTTCTGTACCATTATGTAGATGTACTGCAATTTATTCAACCCATATCCTATGTATGGGCATCCGGGTTTGTGAGATGATAGAAAGCATATATATATATATATATATATATATATATATATATATATATATATATATATATATTTATCTCTA
>LNAC01000210.1:1827964-1882035 GCA_002007465.1 Ailurus styani
TATATATATATATATATATATATATATATATATATATATATATATATATATATATATACTGGTCTCTATCCCTGGTTCCTGGCCACAGAGTTCCTAAAACCCTTGAAATTCCCTAAATGATAAGAGTACTAGGAACATTTTTGTTCTAATATTTGGTTTTTGACTCCAGTTCCTGCCACAGAGTTCCTAAATCTCTTGGAATTTCCTGTGTGATGGCAATGTCTTTTGTTCTAATGAAGTGACTCTTGATGTGCTCTTGGTGGTGGTGGGGGTGGGGGCTGGTCATCAGAAAGATCAAGCCATAATCAGAAGGCTAGAATTTTCAGCTTCACCTCCAATTCTCCAAAGAGGGGAGAGGAGCTGGAAACTGAGCTAATGATGTATTATGTCTGCTGTGATGAGGTCTCCATAGAATCTGGAAAGTATTGAGTGGAAGAGTTTCCAGGTTGGTGAACACCAGAGGTGCTGAGAGAGGAGCATGCCTGCAGAGGGAATGGAAACTCCATGCCCCTTCCTACATACCTTCTTCTATGCAGCTCTTCTGCCTGAATATGCATCTGGATCCCTTACCATATTCTTTTCTAGCCACTCTAGCAAATTATTGGTACCTGCCAAGAGGGTTGTGGGAACCTCCAATATATAGCTGATTAGTTAGAAGGTAACAACCTGAACTCGTGTTGACATCTGAAGTGGTTGAGGGCAGTCTTGTGGGACTGAGTCCTTAACCCAGAATTGCTTTGTGTGGGAAAAACAAACAAACCAGCAAACCTACATCTGGCATTGGAAGTAGTATGAGCATTGTAGTAATGTGAGACTAAAGGGCAAACAAAGGACAAGTTACTTTTTCCTACACAGGGTTGTTTTTGAAATTTTGCAATTATATATAAGGTAGTGTTGATATAATACTGTAATAAATAACTTCCACAGTTTTTTCATGTTAATGACAATGTATCCTTGAGGTGAATACCTGGGTTTGCTGGACAAAAGTAAGTGCAGTTCTAGTTTTATTAGATACTACCAAATTCCATTTTGTAGGTATTATATCACTTTCCATTTCTACCAGTAATACATGGGTGTCTGTTTCTCTACAGTCTTTTTTTTTTTTTCTTTAGAGAGAGAGAGAGAGACAATCCCAATAGGCTCCACACCCAATGCGGAGCTAGTCATAGGGCTGGATCTCATGACCCTGAAAGCATGACCTGAGCCAAAATAAAAAATCAGACACTTAACAGATTAAGCCATCCAGACACCCCTGTTTCTCTACAATCTTGACATTAGAGTGTATAGTCAACTTTGGAATTTTTCTACAAGTGATAGGTAAAAATGGCATCTTATTTTTTAATTTGCAGTTCTCTTTCTGTGAGTTAAGGTTGAAAATATTTCTATATGTTTAGAGTCTATTTTTACATCATTTTTTGTTAATATTTTGCTTTCTCTTCTTAATTTTTAAAGAGTTTTTTATATATTAGGAATATTAGCTTTTCATTGGTGACATACATAGCAAATGTTTTCTCCCAGTTTGCCATTTGTCTTTTATTTGCCTATGGTGATTTTTGCTGTTAAGAAAATTATTTTTAGATATTTCAATTTATCAATATTTAATTATAGAATAATTGGGTTTTGAGTTATAGTTTAAAAACTTTTCTCTCCCATCAGGTTCTACAAGAGCTTGTCTACTTTTTCTACTGGTATGGTTTTATTTTTTATAATTAGATCTCCGATGCTTTCAGAGTTTATTTTTGTGTATGGCGTGAGGCATGAGGCATGAGCCAAATTTTATCTTTAGGCAAATGGCTGTCCATTTGTCACAACACCATTTATTAAAACATCCAACTTTGTCCCAGATGATCCGATAATTTTTAATATAGTGGTAGATACATAAAATAAAGTCATTTTTCATTATCAGGAGCTCCTTGATGCCAGCTGCTATTGTCATATTAATATTCCCAAACACAGTTGTTATTATATAACGTTTACCCTATCCTAAATAACAACACTAAAACCACCAATATGTGACAGGTTTAAAATTAAGTATAAAAGTTTAAGTTTCCTGCTGCTTCTTGCAATATGGCAGACAAGGTATTCTGAAATAACACTCTATTTAAAACATGTAGAAATTCTGGATAAGATTCAACAAAAAGCACTGATAATGCATTGCTGGGCTCAAAAGAAAGTAAGTAAATCTACCCAGGCCAAAATGAAGAGCAAACTGAAACTCATGGGGAAACACAATGGAGAACAGAAATGGGGTCATTTGTCCATATCAGAAAACAAAATGCCAGGGCCTTTGGCCCCTGCAGTGTACATAACTTTGACCACAGAAAGAGCCAGCTCTCTCAATGCTATCAATAAAAGGGTAGAATTAAAAAAAAAATCTGTCTTATGGAAAAATAAGCTCATAGGGAAATTTGGGGCCAGCCAGTCCCACTCCTTAGTATATAACCTAAAGAAATGCTTGTATTGCTTACATCTTCCAGGAGACATGTACAAACAATGTCTAGGACTTTCTTTTTAATTGTGATGAACTTATTTCTTAGACAACTACGGCATTAGAAATGAATTAACTACAGCAGCATTATCAACACAGATGAATCTCACAAACATAATGTTGAGCAAAAGAGCAAGTACAGTTATATGCTTTCAATTTAAGATACATAGAAACCCAAAAATGTATTTACTATGAAGATGTTCAAAGGAATGATAAATACAAAACTCTGCTTGTGGTTAACTATGGGAGTGGAGAGGAAAGATGAGTCTGAGGAATTCGTGGAGGGCTTCAATTTTTAGTAATGTTTTATTTCTCAAGCTGGGAGTTGTTTTATTAACATCTATTTATATCTTATGTTCAATTTATTTCCTTACTCTGCAAAGATGTGTCAGTGACTTACTATGAGGCAGGCATCGTTCAAGGCAATTGGTACATCAGTGAAGAAACATGAAAAATTATTGCCTTTGCGGAACTCAAATTCTAGAGGAGGAATACAAAAAAATTAATTTGAAAATATTATAAGTAGAAAAAAGATATTTGTAGTAAGTTAGATGGAAAGGTGAAAAATGGTATAGGAAGAGTTGGTAGTACAGGTGGTAGAAAGAACACTTGCTGTGCATGTTGTAAGCTGGAGCACACAGTCCAGCTGAGGTGTGAAGAGGACTGTGTGGGTGGGTTAACTAGTTAAAAGGCCACTGTAATAATCAAGGCAAAAGATGATGGTAATCTGGACCGTGGCAGTAGTGTAAGAGCTGGTGAGAAGCAGTCAGATTTTATTCTGAATTTAGAGCTAATGGAAATTCTGGATGGACAGGACATAGAATGTGAGAAGAAAAAAAAAAAAGAGAAGAGTCCAGGAAAATCCAAAGTTCTTGGCATGTGCTAAAAGAATGGAGATGTTATGAACTGATTTAGGGAGGCCTGTGGGCGCATTAGCCTGCTAGGGCTGCCATAACAGAACATCACACGATGAGCAACTAAAACAACAGAGACTTATTTTCTCACAGTTCTGGTGGCCAGAAGTCTGAGATCTCACTGTCAGCAGGTTTGGTTTCTTCTGGGGCATCTCTCCTTGACTTACAGAAGGCCACGTTCTTTCTATGTGTTCCCCTGGTCTTTCCTTTTTGTGCACACAGGTCTGGTATCTCTCTGTGTATCATATTCTTCTTCTCTAATAATGACACCAGTCAGACTGGATTGAGGCCCACCCTTATGACCTCATTTTACCTTAAGTATGTCTTTAAAGTCCCTATCTCCAAATACAATCAAATTCTGAGGTACTGGATTTTAGGACTTCCACGTAGGAATTGAGGGGTGGAGAGGGGACCTAACTGAGCCTATAACAGACAAGTAGGTTTGGGGATGGAAGGTTAGGAGTTTAATTAAGTACATGTTAATTGAAGATATTTTGGACATTTACATAGAGGTGTTGAATAGGCAGTATGAGTCTAGGATTCAGGGAAGAGACAATGGCTAAAATCAACAAGTCAGGAAACGACAGATGTTGGCGAGGTTGTGGAGAAAGGGGAACCCTCCTACACTGTTGGTGGGAATGCAAGCTGGTGCAGCCACTCTGGAAAACAGTATGGAGATTCCTCAAAAAGTTGAAAATGGAGCTACCCTACGACCCAGCAATCGCACTACTGGGTATTTATCCTAAAGACACAAAGGTAGTGATCCTCAGGGGCACGTGCACCCGAATGTTTATAGCAGCAATGTCCACAATAGCCAAACTATGGAAAGAACCTAGATGTCCATCAACAGATGAATGGATAAAGAAGATGTGGTATATATATACAATGGAATATTATGCAGCTATCAAAAGAAACGAAATCTTGCCGTTTGCAACGACATGGATGGAACTGGAGGGTATTATGCTGAGCGAAATAAGTCAATCAGAGAAAGACAATTATCATATGATCTCTCTGATATGAGGAACTTGAGGGGCAGGGTGGGGGGTCGTGGGGGGTAGGGAGGGAAAAATAATGAAACAAGATGGGATGGGGAAGGACACAAACCATAAGAGACTCCTGATCTCACAAAACAAACTGAGGGTTAATGGGGGGTGGGAGGGTAGGGATAGGGTGGATGGGTTATGGACATTGGGGAGGGTTTGTGCTTTGGTGAGTGCTGTGAAAGATGTAAGCCTGATGATTCACAGACCTGTACCCCTTGGGCAAAGAATAAAAATAAAATTAAAAAAAAATACAAATGTTAGTATTGTCAACAGGGGAGTTTAAAGCCATCAGACTTGACAAGATTGTGAAGGGAATAAAGTTAAGTAGAAAAGAAAAAGAGGACAGAGATTGTACCACCAGGCCCTCCAACAGTAAGTAATCAACAAAAGACAAGAACTATCAAAGAAAACTGAGGAAAGACTCTAAGAAGAAACTTCAATAAGATATATATAATATATATATTTATATTTACATTATAAATATGATATATTTATATATATGTTATATATAAAAATATATTTATAATATATTTATATATATATATAAATAGCAAGAAGGAGAGAAGGACCATATGCAGTAAATATTGCTGATAGGTCAAATCAAATGAGGTCTGAGAACTGGTCACGTGAATTTGTCAATGTGTAGGTCATTGGCAAAATTATTAAGTGTTACATTGGTGAAATGGTGGACAGAAGCCTGAGTAGAGTGGGCTTAAGGGAGAATAGAATCAGAGCAATTGAAGTCAGAGTAAAGAGAGTTGTTTCAAGAAATTTTGTCTTAAAGGAGAGCAGAGGAAGAAGGACAATAGCTGATGGGGAATACAGGGATCAAGAGAAAGTTTTATTTTTAAGATGGAAGAATAATAACATGTATGTGTACTGATGGGAAAAACCCCATAACGAGAAAATTGGTGATGTAGGAAAGAGAACAGGAAACTGGCAATCTCCCTCAAGTGAATGAGCGAAAAAGCAATTTGCTAGAGAGATTATCTTTAGATATGAAGGAGCAGAGATAGTAACAGGCATATACATGTATGTGTATACATACATGTATATATATATATGTATACACACATTACATAATGTATATACAATGTATTTATATATATCATATATTTATTTACATATATATAAAATATTTCAGTCTTAAGTCTCAATGAATAGTTAATGTTCTGCCTGCCTCTTTCCCATTCTATCCTTCTGGAAAATGCCTGTTCATATAAAGTGAGTGCTTTTGGAGAGGGATGTGGGTTGCCCACTGACCAGGGGAATGAAGATAATGATTCACCGTGGTTTATAGTAAATGGTCTGGGCATAGTCATGTGACTACTCAGTGTCCTTCCCTGAATTTTTCAAATAGGAGCTGAGGAATGGTACTTCTTTCTTCCTTGATCACAGTATTGCAAGGCTGTAAACTTGAAACTTCCTGCCATATGGATAAGCTGTTCTAGAGAATGAAGCCCATAAAAAGTCAGAGAAAGAGAGAAGACAGGGAATAATACATTCCTGACATTATTCATGTCCATGATTCTAGGTGTTCTTCAGGTCATTTCTACAGAAATCTACAACTCATCATTCCAAGTAACCTAAACTATGAATTCCATTAGTCAAGGTATTCAAGGACCTACAGATCTGAAACAACTTATGGTTTTTTTCTATCCCAATATTTGTTCCCTGTGTTTCATTATTCGTAATTGTAACCAATCTTAATTCTTCCTCGTTTCTCACACCTCTCATCTTAATAATCATCTTTAGCCTCCACAAAGTATTTCTTGAGTCAGACCTTGCCTGTGCCGTTCCGGTCCAGGCCACCCTCATTTCTCACCTTGTTGAATGAAGTGATTCTTGATTCCTAACTTTTTTTCTAGGTTTGCTCATTCTATTTACTCTGACTGGAGTTCTCCATCTACTCAGCCAATAAAGTCCCCTCTACTATGCAGGGTTCCTGATTTCTCCAACCTGAACTGACTTCTCCCTCAGAAAACCTTTAGACCTCTCTTACACCATTTGTTTCATTTTTGCTTTGCCCCAATTATTTGGGACCTCTTAGAAGATGATAATCATATTGAAAGCAGTTTTAGTCAACATCTTTTTTTTTTATCTGCGGCACCTTGTATATATTATGTTTCTTAGCAATTACATTTTATGCTAACTTACTAAAAATTGACCTAGTTTTTTTTTTATTTAGATAAGAATCCTTGACTGGGGGAATATTAAGAAATATAGGTTATGATATACTCTACCACTACTTATAAAGTGACTTTTGGTAGATTTTGAGATTGATAATGATGGGTGGTAAAAAGAGATGAGAAGTGATACCTCTTGGCATCCATTGTTTACATGATTTCATCTTCTTGCCACTTGAAACTGAGAAAATTGAGCACTAATGAAAAGAACGTGGAAATGTGACATTTCAGAAAAGAACATAGATTTGCTATTATTCTTATATTCCATTTTTTTTTTGTTCTATGGAAAAATATCTTTGTGTCATCAGTTCAAGATCTCCTTCTTGAACAGAAACACATCAGGCAATACCACCAAATAATTGTCGACCTAACAGCTGTGGTTCTTGCTCTATAAATATCGTCTCATTTTTTAAAACTTATTTGCTTGAATGAAAACTGCTGCTGTGAGGCTTATAGGTTAATTATGCCTATTCACCAAAATTGTTTGTCTTAAATTTGTTGCTAAAATTTCCCGGGTTTAGTAACAAAATGATTTCAACATAAAAAAAAATGCTATTTACGATTTGTACTTAAGGGCTGATAGAGATGGCCGCCTCTCACTCATCAATACTCTTACGCCTCGAACCACTTGTGTTTCTTCTTTTAATACCATGTTTTGTCAGACAAATCAACATGAGATGACAGAGAATAAATATCTTATGATTGTCTGAGTAAAACCATCATCTGAGTATTAACATTCATACCAAACATTAGAAGATTCTAAACTGAAAGAAACCCTAAGCCACAATCATCCATTCTAAAAATTTGATTTTACAGATGGTGAACCTAAATAATAAAATATATTATCCTATTAACCTATACGAAGAAACCCCCATTGCAAGCTAAAGTTAATAGCTTGTCACAGCTACGAAAATGAAAAAGCAGCACTGTTAGACTAATAATGCCATATGATCTGCTGTGTAATGCAAATACCAAATGTTGTAATCCTGATGAGAAAAGAAAAATGGGAATTTTGTTCTGTGGCTATGGAATGCTATGTCCTCTTTGAATTATCTTCAAAGGGCCCATTTTAACCCTGAGATAACGAGAGCTATGCGTGAGTAACCTGGGAGAGACTATAGTCTTTTGAAACTAACTTTTTCTCACTGCCAAATAAATCTCTTTTAAATATGTTCTCTGTGTGGCAATCATGACATCCATTGGCCAACTGGATCGGGGGTTATGCCTGGATACTTTCCACATCGCACGTGGTTGTCAATTTGAATTGTGTATCAACTACCCATCATATCTGGCACATCTGTACTTAACATTGGCATTAATTTTACCCTATTGTTCTAATTGCAGTACTTTGATGTAATGACACCATTCAATTCACAGATGGTACTGGTGGGGGGTTTTCCCAAAAAAATATAATGTAATTTTAATTTGGAATGTGAGAATGCCAAAAATAAGAGCTTCATTGATTAAGTTATCTGAGCCTGCTAAACAGTTGAACATTTGAACTAAATAGGAAAAACTGGGAAAGAGAATAGCAGGTTTCAATACCAACCTACTGCAAATGTTTTGTTTTTTGATTATAGTCCATGAGGCTCATAAGACTTATCTGTTCACAAAGAAACTTTGACATACTTAGGATGAGCAAAATAAAATCTATGTTTTCATATAAACCTAAAGTCATTTTTTAAAAAGATGAAATCATTTGGTAGATTGAGAAGTCTTCAATTTGAAAAGTAATTAAATTATTAAATTTAAAAATTATTTAAATTGTTTAAAGTATGACAGATTTGAGATGTATATTATATATGCATGTATATATATATGTATATATATTTAAAGATCAAAAATCTTTAAAAATTTAAAGATACCTCTCTCATAATTTCCTAAGATATCATGAAATAATGCCTATTAAAATTTGACTTTATAGAAAAATCAGGAGAAAACTGAGTAACATTCAAAAGGTCATAGAACTCCTTGTTAATGGAGGAATGAACAGGATACAAATCTTTACTTCTCATTTGAAATTATTTTATGAGCCACTGCCCATTTTGTCAAGTCACAAGCTGCTACCATTTATTTCAATAGGAAACAGACTACATTTCCAGTAAGATGGGGGAGGGGGGGGCAAAATGTAGGACATTATATTTAGCTTCGGAATGGAGTTAGGGAAAAGTCATGGGGTAGGGAAAAGGAACGGAGGGCAGAGAAAAGGAAGAAATTAAACCACAAGAACACTCATTTTAGTAGTTGACCTACAACTAACAGTAGAGGCTGGAGGAAGTCACGGAGGGAATGAAAAGCATCTGACTGTAGTATGAGTGACAATCCAAATGGGCTATGCCACCAATCATCAATTTACTCTTGTAAAATACAGGAAGCCAGGATCCCAATGAGCTCAGAGAATTCTAACGGAGCTGGGTATATTTTATGAAGTGATGGGATGATGGACTCATTGATGTGCTTTTTTGCTTGTTGGATGGTTTTCAGTAGATTTTAATGGGACCAAAGGATCCCTAAGGTAGAGCTTGGTATGTGAGCAACACCTGGAGAAGGCTGCCAGGTGTCCGATTCCTGGGGTTTCCCTAGGGCTATTGCTGGGCTCCATGAAGAAAGAGGCTGCTGGCTGAGGCCGAAGAAGCTATTTTTTAAAGGATATTTATTAGTCTTGGATCACAAGTAGTACTTCTATGGGATTTAGGGAACAAAGTTCTTCTACTTCTGGGTGGAAGATAGAGTGACTTGGGTTCAATGATGATGTCAGAAACGCTATTTGGCCCCATGGTTATTGATGGGATTGGAAGCCTTTTTCCTCATCCTAGCAAAATGTAGAAGGTGTTAAGTTACCACTCCCAAGTTGGCTTCTACATATAAGGTATCAAGAGGGCACCTCAACACTTTAGAACATTATTCCTGAGTATATCTGAAGTTCTGACAGAACCTAAAGTTCTGTCAGATAGAACTGAGAATTCCAGTGGTTGCAAAAGGAGCTTGGTCATCAGTTTATACTAAAAACAGAAGTTTTGGGTTTACTTTATATAAAACTCATGGTCTGGAAATGCCAGGGGATGTTTGTTTTATACATGCAACATTCTTAGGGCTGTCATCTCCCCACACCCTGCACCCTGTCAATGGTCACAAGGGAGCCCCAGGTCATTAAAATTGCCAACTTTTGCTACTTAGTATAAAGGGTGTATGACCACTGTAGTAGGACCCGATAGGAGGCTGGCCTGGAGGTGCAGCATCATCAAACAGTACTAATTCGCACTGAATACACTGTTGGAATTTTCCACTCTCCTCAGCCTCTCTCCTCCCCAGCCTTCCCATTGTTAGCATAAGGTGGAGTTAGTTCTTTAAATGGCATCTGCTATGCAAAAAGTTGTACTAAGTTTTGTTTCCATCTCTCAATGTTTCCTGTGGAATTTGAACATTGATCAGTCCCATTTGTGCAGTGATCACTATTGAAATGTTAGCCTACCCCTAACTTGGCTAGGTCATGTCCTGAGTGGTAAATTAGGTCTGATGAAGTCAGTTCAAAGCCTCACTAAAAAAAGCACCAGTCCTACCTCACCAGGTTTTTCTAATCTTTTAAGCCTTCTTACATGCAACGGGCTCCATGGAAAGCAATAATAAAAAGTATGTATGTGCTAAGAACCTCGGAACTCAGCCTCTCCTGGAAGGCTATGTCTCACAGCTCAAAGCTCCAGTGGACCACAGAGAATCACGGGAAGACAGCCACAAAAGAAGTGTGTCCCTGAGGACATAAAGCCCTCACTCTCCCCTAAGACACAGAGGCACCTTAATTTTAGACAGGCATCATCTCTGAATGAGTAAACAAAATCCGAGGGCTACTTTGCATTTTTTTTCACTACTTTTTTTTTTTTAATCATCATCTAGAGGTGACTTTTCTTCCACAGATACCCTGCCCTATCCTTCATTCCATTTAGGTTTATCTGCTTCCGTAACTCTACTACCATAGTTTTTTAAAAAGATTTTCTCTCCAGGTATATATTTTTATTTTACGTATATGCGTGCATGTGTGTGTATATACAAACTTCCTCATCTACTGCCAAAATTTGGTGCATTCTAGCTAATTTTTGAGGCGTGTGCAGCTGTTAATTAAAGTGGCCATTACGAGATGATTTAGCATATGATTTTAGAATAGCATACTGCAAGTTTGAAAAGTTCTACACCTGTGTTTACCTGTGTACTAGAACTGGTTCTAGGGAAATCCAGATGAGACCCAGGTGCCCAACCCACTTTGTTGCAATATTTACATCTTGCACTAAATATGTTTATGCCTCACATTTCTAGTTACACAGTCCTAATTATGATGAACAGCATTTCTATACCTCTCTCTGGGAAGTGGAATTCCTTTTCTTCTGAGAAGTAGAAGTACAAAATTAACATATTGTCATGCCAATTTTTCAAGCTTCTTGGAATGAAAATTCCAGAGCATTGCTCTTCAATGAGTCTCACTGTAAGGCTAGCTCGAGATAACTAAAATAGTAAAATATTTTTTACATAAAATCTATCTGTAGGAGAAAAATGAAATATTAAGAGATTGGAGAGCAGAAGTTCAACGTAGGAGCAAATGAACTCAGAAACATTGTTACAGAGTATCCATGGTTTTTAAATTGACAGTACTAAATATTTATAGTAAGTCTTATTAATTTTTTTTTCAGCACTAAAGGTTTTGGATATACTGTCTGCTGCTTTTCTTTCTACTTCATTCACTTGAGATTCATTGTGATCAGAACTGAGAAATTCTGAAATGTGATCTTCCAGCTGAAAAGTTCTGGTTGTTAGATTATCGGGTTTTGCAAATTCAGGCATGTTTCAATTTATTTTCTGAAATAAGATCTAGATTCACAACATTCAGAATTTTTAAGTAGCCTCGCAGTTTTCCAAGTAGCCAAAAATATTGCCAAACTAATACAGGTTTGATTTCATTGTCTTTTTTTTTTCTTAAGATTATTTATTTATTTATTTGACAGAGAGAGACACAGCAAGAGAGGGAACACAAGCAGAGGGAATGGAAGAGGGAGAAGCAGGCCTCCCACAGAGCAGGGAGCCCAATGTGGGGCTCGATCCCAGGACCCCAAGATCATGACCCAAGCCGAAGGCAGATGCTTAACGACTGAGCCACCCAGGCACCCCTTGATTTCATTGTCTTAATCGTCACACTGACTCTTCAGTTACTAAAACAAGAAATATTTTTTCAGCTGTTCTTCATCTGGCTTGTTGTTCATTTTGATTGAACCTGGGGGTCCTTAGATCAAGATGTGTTATAAGTAGCAAGATATGAGTATATTTTTAACAGGTCTGTGAGGTTGTTGATCAGCTGCAGTATTTTTTGATAAATGTGAATTGAAACACTTCAAACAGTTTTTTTCTGAGTTTTAGGTGTTCATAGTATTGATTTCTTAACTTGTCAATGCAGTAAGGATTTTTTTTCACACACAAGAGTAGCTTTAAAACCACTTGATTCAGTATGCAATATTTTGAATGATCTGAAATCATCCACTGGGTTGGTAATAAGACCATATCATTTCATCTGCCATCATTTTTAAGTGGTATTCATGTCCTCAAACAAGAAAATATTTCAACAATTTTATAGTCTTTATCGAGTATGTGTGTGCTAATAATGACTGAACCTTGTCCATGACTATTAAGCTTCTTTGTAGAAAACATATTTAACTGGCATTAATTATAATAGAAATGAGTTAAGTCTACTCAAATCATTTTCTTATAACCTCTTTTATATATCAGAACAATGATGCTTCTCTAATAAAGGAAAGAATAATATGATGCAAAAGATGTGCTGTTTGTTTTATTTCTTTTAAAAATTAAACAAGACTTACAAACATTTTACAAAGGTCACATCTCTTATAATGTGACTATTTCTTCATTCAAAAGATGATATAATGTATAAATATACAAAAACCCTGATTAGACTGCTATTCTGTCATGATGCCAACCCATTGTCCTATACTCTGATGTCTGGATCCCCACCAGTTAAATATTCTGAGAAATAGGAAGAGTAATTCTTTTATATTTGGAACACAATGGATGATATAAATCAATAAGAACAAGATAAATATGGTTTACATGAGAATCAACTGGCTCTAATTTGTGTCCTGAATAAATGGAGAAGACAACTATAATTTTTTTGAGTGATTACTATGCCCTACAGAGTAAGCTAAGTATCTTACATCTTTTTACTTTTTACTCCTGTGAAAGATCATATAATTCCCATTAAAAAAAATCATATCATTCTCCTATTATAATGCGAGAAAATAATTAGAGTGAGCAACATTTCCATGCTCTCTTTCCTCCTTCCTTCCTTCCTTCCTTCCTTCCTTCCTTCCTTTCTTCCTTCCTTTTCTTCCTTCCTTCCTTCCTTCCTTCCTTCCTTCCTTCCTTCCTTCCCTTCTTTTAAAGATTTTATTTATTTACTTGACAGACAGAGTGAGAGTGCAAGCAGGGAGAGTGGCAGGGAGAGGGTAAAGCAGGCTCCTACTGAGTAGAGAGCCTGACATTGGGCTTGGTCTCAGGACCCTGAGATCATGACCTGAGCCTAAGGCAGATGCTCAACGAACTGAGCCACCCAGCTTTTTCAAAAAGCCATCCATGCTTTTTCAAGTACTTCCTTATTGAATTCCTTGAATTTATGTGTTCATCTTTCAATTATGAGATCATACTCAATCGTTGACCAAAAGTTTCTTGCAAAGTCTATAATGCATTTGCCATACAGCTGATTTTAAACTTCTCACATAAACATCAGTTACAACTATATGTCAAGTAACATCAAGCTAAATTAAAAATGTATCAGTGTTCTCAGCATAATCACTAACAGACTTCTTAATTAACCTGCCAATTCTCTCAGAAATAGAGTTCACTTTTGCTTTATAAATGAGAGTAGATTAAGCAATTTTTCTTCCACTGATTTTTTGTTGACTGTAGTTATTACCATGTCATATAATCTGTGAGTCCTGAATCACATATATAAGTGAGGACTTGAAAAGTACTTCTTTATGTAACTTCTCTTTGATATGCGGTTGAGATGTAGTCTCGATAATGTAAGTTTTCTTTACCTATTGCATCAGTCATCCATTTTAGGCTACTCTTCTGTTTATTGGGTTTGATCTATGTCACAGGGATCGACTAAAAATGAGAGGAAAGACACAGAAAGTCTCCAATGTCCCCTGCCAATTTTACTTTACAGTGATTATTTAATGCCACCTCGAGGATAATTCCCTAGGCATTATCATAACTAGGACTATGTAACTAGAAATATGACTGTTCAATATAAGAGGAAAATAAAACTACCTATTATGAAACACCTACAACAAGACAGGCATTGTGCTATATGCCGGGGTTCAGCAAAGTTTTTCTGAAAAAGGCCAAATAGTAAATATTTTAAGCATTGCAAGCTCCCCGGTCTCTGTAGCAACTACTCAACATGGCCATTGTAACATGAAAGCAGCATTAGAAAAGAAGTAAATGAATAAGCATGGCTGTGTTCCAATAACATTTTCCTTAGAAATGCATTTGGCTGGCAAGCCACAGTTTGCTGACACCTGCTATATACATTGTCTATAGTCATTAGAACAAACATCAAAGAAAGGTATTGTTGAATTTATTCTATAAATGAAGAAACTGGGATTCAAACAGACTTAGTATATCTCAGATGTCATTGGGAACACTGACCTCTGGTAATTTAGTAGAAGAAAGTCGGTATTAGGAACTAGTTAACAGAACGTCCAACGTGCTAAGAAGCCAGAGTACAGCTACACAACCCCAAGAGTTGTGTGCAACAGAAGGAAGTTTCTACCATCCAAAGGAAGTGATGGCATAAACAGACCCCAGGAACTGTCCATCAGGGACATTGTTGGAAAGAGTTCTGCAGAGAGATCTGGAAAGAGAAGTCACCAAAGGGGTGAGCCTGCAGCAGAAAGTGGAAAGAAATCTGCCCTCCAACCTCCCACCACATTCATCAGTCTTACCTGGATTATAGTTTGCAGATTTTCAGCCTCTAAAGGGGTAGAGCAGAGCAGGAAATGATCTCAGAGCACACAATGAGTGACAGGTGCAAGTAATAGTAACATTATCATAATTAGAATCCAGGTTTGTTTCTCCCAAGTTCTGTGCACTTCCAGTGTAATACAGCATAAGTAGAGCTTGCTTGCTTCTTACCTTTTCTTCTTCTGTTTTACATATGTAATGTTTCTTAGGCTCTCAGAATATAACTCATGAATTAACCTCCACTCTGTAGTACTCAATATAAAAGATATCTTATTTCTGTGAAGAACCAAAACAGTCATGTCTATAGCCACAGTAAAATGAAGACATTTCTGTTAATTTGCCAGTGCCTATTTCCCAATGTTGAAAGGAAATTCCCAAACAAAACAAAACAAACAAACAAAAACAACAAAAAAACCCCCAAAAACCTAACTCACTGTCTTTAAGTTATGTATTTAAATCTTCATTTTTAGGTTACATCCTTGGATTGTCTCATCTTTATTTGGTGGTTAATTTGGTAGACTTTCATCCTCTTACATCTTAGTCTCAAAAGATTATCTTCAGGATTGATAGTAAAATAGGCCTTGATAGACTGACAATAGTATCCATATATGTTGCTTAAAAGATGCTTGTCTTTTTCACTAGAGTCATTTCAAACATATACAGCCTGCACGACAGCAAACAAATAGTTAACTTTAAAGTTTTTAGAAAGCTGCAAGAAGATGCACAATAAATTGAGATACCCAGAAACTATTATTTGCTCCGAGATTTTCCACCCTCTTGGGGAGCCTTTTCAGTTACATTTCAACATGGACATTTTTCATTACCCAAAGATCGAGAATTAGGATAAGTAACATCATGACTACAGCAAGCAATTTAGTGAGGCCTTGGAGAGATGGAAACGAACTCTGACACTACACAAAGGGGACACCTAATTCCTAAGGAAGGAGGCATTGGGGATTTTGCAGAGGATACTTAAAATAAAGGTGTGCCACTGAAACTTAGGTATAATTAAATATATAGAATCTCAGCACAGGGTTTGAATTGTGAGAAATTGCAGATGGAGACACTGAGAAGTCTCTGCCATTAGAATTCTAATTCCTGTAAGAAAAAAAGATCATGGGGCGCCTGGGTGGCTCAGTGGGTTAAAGCCTCTGCCTTCGGCTTAGGTCATGATCTCANGGATCATGGGCGCCTGGGTGGCTCAGTGGGTTAAAGCCTCTGCCTTCGGCTTAGGTCATGATCTCAGGGTCCTGGGATCGAGCCCGCATTGGGCTCCCTGCTTGGCAGGGAGCCTACTTCCTCCTCTCTCTCTGCCTGCCTCTCTGCCTACTAGTGATCTCACTCTCTGTGTGTCAAATAAATAAATAAAATCTTAAAAAAGAAAAAAGAAAAAAGGGTCATTGCTGCACAAGCTGACATGGAAACCCAAAGGAGGTCCAGAGAACAATGGTGACTTGAACTGTATGCCACAGAAGACATGTGCTTTAGTCACACTAACGCTTCCCAGGAAGAAAAAATTAAACAGAGCAATAGTATTTGTTATTTATAATTAGCTGCATATTTACTTCCTTTTAAATATCCCAGATAGAAGCTAGAACTTAGTTCTCATTTTGGACTCTGGCTGCTTCTGCTCTCAGTAGAGACTGAAATTTTACCTTTGCCCTGGATCCAAAGAAGATAATTAAATGCTATTGAAGGATAATAATTGGGCAAGTGAGACCAGCAATTGTTCTTGAGTTTCTGGTGCTCACTGTGAGCTGATCAAGGGACTTGAATAATGCAGTCAGTAAAGGCATGGGCTCTGGATCTATGGATTTGAATACTACTCTGCCAGGGACTAACTGCAGAGACATTCAATTTATTTATCTTCTCTGTGCCTCAGTTCTCTCATTTTTAAAATGGGGATAATAATGGTGTCATCTCATATTGTTGCTGAGAGGATTAGCCAAGTTAAAGCATCCTGACACAGTGTTTCTCACTTTCATGTGCATGTGAATCACCTAGGAATCCTGTTAAAACGGAAATTCTGTTTCAGTAGGTCCGGGGTCGGGACAGAAGTTCTGTATTACTAACAAGATAATGCTGAAGGTGCTGGTCTGCGAACCACAGAGTAGCAATAACTCATAAAACTGGCTGGTGGGTAGTAAGGGTTAAATAAGTGTTCTATATTGTTCTTACTATGCCACACACTTTGGAAAAGAGAAGCTTAATGTATCACATGCCTATCTGGATGTTATGCATTATATCCATTATGTTACAGATAGTATCTTCAAGAGCAATTACTTTGCCTGACTTATTTGTCCCAGACCCAATTTTTGTTTGTTTTTTGTTTGTTTGTTTTTCCCCTCATACCTTCATTTTCCATATCACTTCTAGATGAAGCGCTATTTATTTCTCAATTATTATAGTCTATATTTTCTGTAATGTTTTTACAATATTGTGTGTACTATGTAACACTATTTACCATCCCTTGACAACTTTTCTACTGTGTAATTATCTTCTCCTCTAAATAGAATGTATGTTCTGATGTCTTAACAGCGTTCTATATCAACCACTTTTCCTAACCTAATGCCTTGTATATTTTAAGTGCTCACCAAGTGTGTTTGATTTATTTGATGTGGAAGAGCCAATGTTTGTCCATACTTTCTCCATTCTGAGATGAACTGATGCAAGGTTGGGATTTGAGACCCTCTCCCTTTGTGTAATTCTTGGAATATCTGTCGTACATTTACTTCTCAAAACCGACTTGAAATGGAGGTACAGAACACATTTATTTCCACTGGAAGGGAGGGCAGTGCAAATAGATTCCTTCTAAATATCTATTACCACTGTCAAAATGTTTAAAACTACCTACAAAAGATTTGAGGATAAAAAAATTTTTGTCAATATTCTGGGTGTAACATGAGAGGTACAAGTTCTTCTGACTAGCCGCTTTGGTCTTTCCTGTGTCAGCTAAAAATGCTAAGCTGCTTCATGTATGTATCTGTGCTGGTGGTTGGATGATTTTATTAGAGATTCCTTTGATTTGAGGTGAACATATTTTTTTGTTATTTTCAGTTGTATAGGTCTGAACAGTTTTAGAAGGAAACATAAAGATGCAGACTCCAGAGTCAGGAAGGCTGTCTGCTGGAACCCATCTCTACCATTTCCTTACTCTGTGACTTAGCAAGATGCCTTGATTTTCTGTTCCTTAGGTTCTGCTGTGATTAAATAAAAATAAGTAGGGCGCCTGGGTGGCTCAGTGGGTTAAAGCCTCTGCTTTCGGCTCAGGTCATGATCTCAGGGTCCTGGGATCGAGGCCCGCATCGGGCTCCCTGCTCGGTGGGGAGCCTGCTTCCTCTTCTCTCTCTGCCTGCCTCTCTGCCTACTTGTGATCTCTCTCTCACTGTCAAATAAATAAATAAAATCTTTAAAAAATAATAATAATAAGTAATAATCTTTGTATATATGTACAGTGACTGGCACAACAAGGGTAATCAATACATCTGAGGCATTCTTGTTGAAGATAACTTTTTTTCATATTTAAGAAAGCTGGTGTGAAGGTCATGATCTGCCATAAAAGGTCTTCCATAAAAACCATCCAATATAGTATTTGCTCTCCATTTTTTATTTTTCTTCTCACTATAAAGCAAAGCTTCTTTCCAAAACACAATTTATTGATCATAAGAACTTTTTGAGTACCAAACAAATTGAGTGTTTAGCTCAACATAGGCCCCATGAATTGAATCAGAAAAAGTACAAGAAAAGTTTATGTCCTAAGTTTTATATTAATTCCACGAGACAGAGTTATTAAATTGCTTAATTCCAAAGGGTTAGGGGATTTTGTTTTGTTTTTCTTCTTAAGGGATCAATGTATTAAGACTCTTTGTCTTGGATTTTGGTGGATTATAAGAGTGAAGACAGGAGGAAAGAAAGAGAGAGAAAGGGAGAGGGAAGAAGAAAAAGAAAGAAAGAATGAGACAAAGAAAGAGAAAGAGAGAGAGAGAGAAAGGAAGGAAGGAAGGAAGGCAGGCAGGCAATGGCAGAGGGCAGGGAAGGAGGTAAAAATGAAGGAAGGGAGAGAGAGAGGAATAAAAGAAAGAAATTTCAGAAACCAATTATTTTGAGAAGAACCAATAACTAAGCAGTCAGGTGAAATCTCTCTAGAAGGAAGACAACTGAGCACAACTTGACTTTCACGTAACCCTTAATCTGTTTAGAGAAAGAAGAATCAGGAAATGAAGTACTTCTCAGCAGTAGTTTTAAGTCAAGAACTAAAATTAATTTACTTGACTTTCAAGCTATGAGACTTGTTTATACTCTGTAAAAACCACAATTTCACACTCCTAGATTCTAGTACAATGTTGGCAAAACAACTTCCTTATCAAATCAGACAAACTACTACCACCAACTATATTGTATCCAAGATGATTTTATTATGTGAGATGATCATCCTTCTACTCATTGAACAAATCAGGAAACCAAGAAAAGAATATTTTTTAAATGGTGGACATGGGTACTAGTGGGTCCTAAAGTAGAAGTTTTCATTACTTCATATTGAGTGAAACAGTAAAAACTATAAGAATTCTTTCAACACAACCCAATGGTTATATTGGCCCAATATATTTTAAAATGTCAATAATATAAAAAGTGAGCTAAATTACAAAAACAACAACAAAAAGAACTTTTAAAGCAAGGCTATACTTTTAATTTGAAACCTTGCAATACTAAATGAATATTGGTATAATTTAATCTAAAGGTTAAATTACTGTAAGCAACTGTAGCCAAGATTTTACTCTGAAAAATTGCTCTCAAGAAAAAAATTAAATAAAAATATGTGACAGATAACTTTCAATATTTGTATTAATAAATGTTTTTAAAATCATTTATGTATATTTAAAAATAATGCAAAAGCATTGAATTATGAGTTGCTATAAAATCCCTATGTATTTACCATTGTATCAGCTAGCTATTGGCACAGTAGAGCCATATAACAAACACGCACAAAAATCTCAGTGTTGAGTGAAAATAAAAAACTTAATAAAATTTAAAAAATCTCAATGCTTCACTGTTGTAAACATTTATTTAGATGTTTGTGGAAAGGCAGGCAATGTTCTGATCTAGGCTGGGCTTAGCTTGGTGTCTCTGCTTCAAGAAGGGTTAGTTACTTGTGGAGATTTGTGCTTTACTTCACTTCATGTGTGTTCATTCTTGGGTCCATACTGAGGGCAGCTGCTAACTGGGGGAAGTTCCTCTCATAGCAAGGGCAGATAGCAAAAGTAAGAATAGGTTAGTCAAGTCTTCTAAGGCCTACTCTCAGAAATGGCACACTCTTTGCTTCATTCTACTGCTCATGGCAGGAAAATGAGATAAGTCACATGGCAAATAGCGTGGCTATAGAAAGAGCCTTGAATTAGGGTCTTTCATGCCACCTATCATCTCAACCATCTTCACCTATCAGTAAAATTTTAAAAATCTAAATATTTTCCTGTTCTCTTTATCGCTCAAAGAAGAAGAAAAAATAACGTAATGCTGAAACTGTGCTTCATGCTTTCATGTTTTATATAGTTAAAAAGTCACTGTATCAGGTTTCCATTAAGCGAAAACAATGAGGTGATTATCTACTATTGAATGTTACATTGATATAATCATTACAGTTGGTGGGTGCTGAGTGTAGCAGTGTGAGGTTTTTCTGGTATTGGGATGGGACAAAGCCAGAGAACAAGGTCTGTATGAACTCTGCTCTGTAAATTACTCCCCTTCCCTTTCAGGTTTTGGGCTGAGGGAGACAGACTCAACATTTAGCTACACAAAGAGGCTGTGGAATCAAGGCTTAAAATCTCACCTCTCACATATGGCTGCATATTAGAATCACCCAATGGAACTTCAGAAAAATTCTGCCACTAATGGTCTCACTTCACAGATTCTAATTTAAATGGTCTAGATTAGGGTCTCAGATTTAATAACTTCTTAAAAGTGGACCGCATGACTTGTGTGCTGTCCGCACTGGGTACCACTAGCCTGAACAGCTTTTCTCATCTCACCTCTCACTCCCCTACATACCCCTCTCTGGGGTTGATCCTGGAATTCTATGGTTAGGTTTGCTCAGTGGAAGATNTTGTGTGCTGTCCGCACTGGGCACCACTAGCCTGAACAGCTTTTCTCATCTCACCTCTCACCCCTCTACATACCCCTCTCTGGGGTTGATCCTGGAATTCTATGGTTAGGTTTGCTCAGTGGAAGATGGCTGTGAGGAGAGGAGGAGAAGCAGAGGGAGGAGGAGAGACTCAGTCTCCAATGGCACCACATCTGCCTGCCTAGGATAGGAAGCAAGGATGGCGGCTCTATGCCTAGATTTTATGATTTGAAGACTCTTTGATGGTGGGACACAGCAGACCAAGTCTTGGGTTGCTGAAAGGCAGTGCTCTGTTACTTGCAGTTCCACATGGGAGGAGGCTGCCAGTCTGGACCACATGAGGGACTGTCCTCAAGGCCAGGGTAACAGCTGTGGAGGTGTAGGAGCAGCTTCTGTATAGTAAGTGGGGTGGGATTAGCTAAATTCCATGAGCTTCCTGTGGATTGGTTAATATGAATAATTTCACAGGCTCCTGGGCATAGGTGTTTTCCCTAGTTGTCAGGTACCTGGCTCTAGGACAATTAGGGCAAATGCATGTGGCCTGAGTGTGAGCACCCATTATGGGATAAGGGAATTGGTTGCGGTGTGGACTTACTCAGCTGCTCAAAAGGGAGATCTGATCAGCCTCTAGCCTGGGCCCTAAACCTGAATCAAGAGAATAGTGAAAACAAAAACAAAAACAAAAACTTATGATGTAGCTTAAAAGCTACCAAAGTAATACCTAGTTGAAAAGAAAAAAAAAAATCCTCCCCACTGGGCTCCATAAATGGGGCTCCATATATATCCAAAGCTCTGCCTGGTCTGATTCTTATTTCCTCCATCCTTAGGAAGAAAGATTAGGTAGGATTCAGTTGAGGGGTTCAAACCAGGAAAGAGACACAAAAGCACAGGTCCCCAGTAGAAAGCACAGGTCACGCTCCCTTATCCAAAGGAGACCGGATGTATAATGGAAATCAGAAACGCCCTTCGGTAACATTCCTGATGGTGTCTGAGGCAGCAACCCAAAATACATAAATACTTCTGAAGTGAAATACATTAATATTTACTTTAAGTATGATAAACAAAGATTACAAGTAGCCTCGTGTCTCTTCAGATGAGGTTTGTAGCCGAATGAGTTTAGGCCAGGTCTGATATTACTGCCAAGTGAGTTATAAACAAAATGTTCTGCTTCCCTGGCTTTACAGATTTCAGGACTTCAGATAAGAGGTTGTAGATCTATGTCACAGATATTAGCTGAATATACATTGTCACACTACAGATGATAAGGATGATTCTTGTAAAGGCTAAGACTCCCAAGATAATTTACTCATTTTGTAATTATTTACTAAACACCCACCATGTGAGTACTGTCAGGAGTGCTGGGGTACAAAGACAGCCATCACAGAGTGTCTGCTGTCTGGGGACATGCCTTTTGGTAGAGTATTAATATGTAAAAATAGTGGGCTGTAAAGCATTTGCAAGGCTCTGCTGTGGGTATGGTGCTTGGTCAAGGTGTAAAGATCACAGAGCCACATAGTACGGGAGTCAAGACCAAGAGACAAATCTCCTGATTCCACAACACGAAAACATATTTTAACAATAATTGTGACTGTCATTTATACAACAACAATTCATGTTCAATGGGAAAATGTAATAAGGCATAAATAATCATATGCAAGAGAATAGAAATTACCTTGTAGATGACCAGTATCAACCAGTTGCCACTCCCTCTTCTTTGCACGGTGTAGTGGGGGAAAGCAGTTGGTCTGGACGTTTGCTGCTTTGGTTTTCATGTTCTCTCCCCACTTCACAGTGACCTTGACCATGGTACTTAATTTTTCTGCACCCCATTTCTTTATCTATAAAATGTCAAAAATAATAACACATATCATAGTGTTGTTATGAGGATTAAATGAGTTAATAGTTGTAAAGTGCTGTGTAAATGTTTGCTGACCTCTCACCTCCAGACATGTGCTGGGTTGTCTATAGCCAACTTTGGATCGCTAATACCCACTTCTAAGGAACTGTCTTCTTCGCAGAAAAGCCATGTTTTGGATTAGAATTCTCTATGAGAGAAGCCATCAAGGTTTGGAAGATAAAATTGCCGGTAAGTGTTACTTTGGGGGCAGTTTGAGTGGCCAGACGTAAGGGCGGCTGCAAAGAACATACCAGTTTCTCTGGCTTCTCAGTAGTTTCAGCTCCTCAGCTGCATATAGAACATTTCTAAAGATGTAATGATTGCTGCAGGTTTCCAGGGAACTTCCAAAGTCCACCATCTAATTCCTATAATATTCTTATATTTCATTCCGTAATATTTAAAATGCCTCGTTTTATTAAATTCATGAAGATACAATTTTTGGTACCTGAAGTGGTTCCAGGGAAGGGAAACTTAACGGACAGGAATTTGGAATTAGATTTGATTGAGCTGATCTGATTTAAGGCAGTAAGGGCCCCACTGATGGTGAAAGATGAAACACTGGTGCTCTGCACCCAACCAAAGTTATTTAAGTCATTCGTTGCTACTAGCATACAGAAGCTAAGGAGCTCAAGGGTCTGGGAGACCCAGGAGCTCCTGCAGTAAAACACTATGGTGAAGTAGAATGGAGTAGCAGGACCAGGGACGGACTGGCTGCTTCTGATTATGCTTGACAACTGGAGGGAAAGCAAATTATGACATCATTCAGGATCCAGATAAGAAATTAGAAATCACCTTTAAACTGATGAAAAGATGACCTTCTTTCTTAGAGCCATGAGGTCAAATTTCTTTAAAAAAAAAATCTGAAATCTGATGCTGGAGTACCAGGATTACTATGTGATTTGAATTTGTAATCTCATAGTTTCTTATGATAAGGTAAGGGAATTGGTTACAGGACAAATCAAGCCCATAGTATGGGATGGTGACATTTGGACAGGTTTCAATGAAACTGAAAAACTTGAACTCTCAAATTCCTCTGAGCATCCCTTCCTGGCAGAAGGAGCCAGCCCTTATTCCACTACCCGAATGTGACTTCTTGTCTAAAGGGCCGATAATAACTTCTCATGAAAGTATGGTATGGCCTTATAGGAAACTTCTGATCCCCCTCGTGACCCAGACCTACTTCTTTTCGTTTTTTCTCATCTCAGATCTTGGCAGATCCCAGTGCAAATGTGTGACCAAGAAAAGGGACCACACACTAAAATAATTTCAAGATTTTGCCAGTTATTCCTGGGAAATACATGTGTGTGTATAGGCATGAATTCTAAAGAAGGTAGACTAGATTCAAAAAAATGTGGTATTTGATCTGATTGAATTTCTTGGTATACATACAACCACCAGAGATTCAAGGGGGATGATAGTGACGCTATCAGTTTGCTTGAAAGGTTGACAAAAACCTGAACTCTAACAGCCCTGCAGTAAATGAAGTAGAAGTTCCAGAATGTCATTGGTGTATTGTAGAAAGAGGTCAACAACTCTGACCCAGGGACCAAATCCAGCGTGCAAATAGTTCTTATAAATAAAGTTTTACTGGAACACTGCCATGCTGCTTATTGTCTACATTGCCTAGGGCTACTTTCACACCAGAGCAGAGTTGAGTAATTGTGACAGAGATGATATTACCGACAAAACCTAAAACATAACTATCTGACCCTTTAGTGAAAACATTTGCTGACCCCTGCTCTAAGAAAGAAAAATCCAGAGTTAGGGAGAGGCTGGAGTGAAATTAGTTGTGCAAGCTGCTTACTCACCTCCCTATCTATTTCCTCTGGAGGATGTAGAGAACTCCCTCTTCACCAAGGCCTTCAGAAATACGTAAGTGAAGTTGTCATCAGGATACTTGATAAGCCCTGAAAGTCAGGAATGACAGTGGTAATGCTACCATTGAAAAGGGTTCCCTGATTTCAACGAGAATGGTGGAATCCTGGAATAGCGAAGGTGACGTGGAATAGTTAATTGCTGGTGACAAGGTTTGGTTAACTACTATAATGTGCAGAAGGCCCAGAGTAATAATCAGAATGATTTGCCCTGCAGAGATCTTTGTCAGTGATTAACTGATCATGGTGGCCCTGGGGCTGGGCCCACCATGTGTAGTATAAATGGACATTCTACTAAAGTCTTACTTGATCTGTAAAAGCAGAGTAATGAGTCACAACAGCCCTTAAGACTAGGTCGCAGCTAGAGTCAATGCACAGACTGGGTGAAGAGGAGGCCATATTTCCCTGAGGAAGGACCCTGCTACATGGCCAAAAACTTATATGTAAGCATTCCTTCTACCACACCAAAGGGTGCTATTTTTCTTTACTAGGACAATCATGCCCTGGAACAAAAGGAGGAAGTACCTAAACTTTTCAAGGATTTCTGCCACTGGATCTGAATTGATATCAAACCCTTGGCAATCCAAACCCCACTGTGGCCCACTAGCCCTTCAGAGTGGGTAATTATGGAAGTCAAGTGATAAATGGAGTTTTGGCTATTTCACAGTACATCTAGTAGATTCCTGTTATGTCATGTTTTCCGCAGCACAGAACTTTTAACCATTCATAAACCACTGGGCACTAGTACATACTAAGAACATGAGCATTGGACATCAAGCGATTATGCAACTAAAGATGCTTATCAGGAGCTGAGTGTGGCCAAATGCACAAAGTCATAATTTTGGATTTGGTGCAAGAATAGGGAACATTAATATTGGACACAGGTAAATCATATGCAGACCTCATGTCACCTTTCTCTGTTGCACTTATTCCTCTTCCTCAGGTCACATCTATTGCCTCATGGTGTATTCCTTGTGATCAGCTGCCAGAAGAGGAAAGAAACCCAGTCTTGGTTCACTGATCATTGATAAGTCAGTTCAAAATATTGTTGCAAACCAAAACTAGGCTGCTAAGCCACAGAGGCCCCAGTAAAGTGTAGCCTTCAAAAACAGTGGTGAGGATAGGGGTTCTGAGTGGCTCAGTCTTGATTTTGACTCTTGATTTTGGCTCAGGTCATGATCTCAGAGGGATCTGGCTCCACATTGGGCCCTGCGCTATACTTGGTTCCTGCTTAAGATACTCTCTTTCTCTGTCCTTCTGCCCCTCCCCTGCTGTCTCTCTTTCTAAAGTAAATATATTAGCTAAAAAAAATAGTGATGAAGTGAAATTCTCCCAATGGGTAGAAATTTAAACCATACACCTAGTCAGAAACTGGGGCAGAGGTAGAAGTGGTCTAAGGTCAGAATATTATATAGCCCCAGGCAATCAAGTGGCTCAGCTCATTATTTAGGATATAGAAAAGACAGGACTGGAGAACTGGAGAAAAGAGAAATAAAACATGAAAAAAAAACCCACAAAGTTTGACTTATTAATTTATTATTATAATAATCTAGGCAAGAAATGATGGGACCGTGAGTCAGGTCAGATGCAGTATAGGCAGTGACAAGAGATTGGATTTTGGCTAGATGTTGATAATAAAACCAGTACAGAAAAGCACTCCTCCTTCTTTTAATTTGCAATCATTTATTAGTGATTTAAACATTTTTATGAAGATGGATTATATATGCATGCTTTCTTTGCAATTTTCCAATACATCTGTTCCATCATAATAAAAAATGGAACCCAAATGAAGAAAGTAATTTCTATACTTTCATTCAATCAGTAGATTCAGATCTTCAGATGCAAAACCTCTGGAACAAGATATTCAAGACATTTCAGGTCATATTGCATTTTTTTTGTGTAAGAGTCTCTTTAACAACTTGAACTTTCTTTACTCTTTCCTTTAGAATATTTGCTCTGTGTCACACAATCAAGCACCTGATATATTTTTTAAAAACTATTTGAAACCTTACGTATAAGTTCTTTATGATGGGAATGGATTGAATTGCATCCCCTACGAATTCATATGTTGAAGTCTTAACACCCTATGTAACTATTTGGAGATGGGGCTCTTAAAGAAATTATGGTTAAAAGAGGTCAGAAGAGTGGGGTCCTCATCCAATAGGATTGGTGTCCTTATAAACAGAGGACACCAGAAATCTCTTTCTATCTCTCCCTCTCTCGCCCTACCTCCTCACACACAGTGAAAAGACCACGTGAGATCACAACAAGAAAGCAGCGTCTGCAAGCCAGGAACAGAGGTCTCTCCCCAAACGAACGAACCCTGCTGACACCTTGGTCCTGGACTTCCAATCTCCAGAACGGTGAGCTAATGAACTTGTGATGTCTAAGCCCCCCAGTCTGCGGTATTTGGTTATGGCAGCCCTAGCCGACTAAATGCACTGCATGTATTTGGACTTGTTAAAAGTCTTATCAAACTAATCAGAGTTGAAAAACAATCAAAGCATCTAGGATAGTTCTGAAAAAGCTGCAGCATATACAATGATGAATAAAACGGGCTATGCCAGCTATGTGCAAACAGAAAGTTTTCAACTTGAAATATTCTGTGTGTACTAATTGTTTGTAGCCTTGAAGCTTTTTCCCCTGAGGAATATTATGACACTTGCTAGTTAAATGCAGCTGGGTCAGCTCTTCTCAGAGTCCGTTCTCTCTGCTCTCACCTCCTTTGACCATGACTATTCTATCATTGAAATTTCTGTATAAATACTATTCCTCAAAGAGGTTTTTCCTCTCATTTCAATATCTAACGTCACCCCAGGCACTCTATTCCATTACCCTATTTTATTTTCTTCATAGCGTTTATCTCCATCTAAAATTATTTTAAATGTTTGTTTTCTTTTTTCTTTTTGTCCTTCTAATAAAATATAAATTCCACTTGACCTTGTTTTTGTGCTCACTGCAGTATCCCCCGCACCGAAAACCATCATGGGGACTCAATAAATGTTGTATGAGAAAAACATTTTTGGAACTGACTGTAAGAAATCTTTGAACCAAATTTATGGCCAATAATATGGCCTATATTTTGTGAATTAACTTCAGTTCTTCCAACATTTACACCCTTATATTTATATAAGGTTTATATATTTATATAAGGTTTACCCTGGTATATATTTATACCTATATATCAATGTAAATTGTTCTAAACATTTTTTGGGGTTAAACAGCATATAAATAAATAAACAAAGAAAAATCCACATAGGCTTAGATATTAGACTTTCCCCAAAAAAGTATCTGAATCCATAATGAATATGAAGTATACCACAAAACAAGTATTTAACTGTAGGTAGTGCAATATAGTAAAATATATTATTAAAATACTGGTTTTGTGGTATACCTCAGGTTCATAATGGAGCTTTATTCATATATAGTAGTTTGATTTTTCCAACTATAACAACACGATTTTGTTCTCTGCCACCAGCCTCCTTCTCTGGTCCATTATATGTACATTTCTGCCCTGTTCTCTGTTCCATACTGACCTCCAGAACAGCATCATTCTGATCCTCTTGTCACGTGGCTTCTTGGATTCAGCCCATGGCAGACACTGACTGGAGTTGGGATAGGAGGAGGTGAAGCGAGGGTATTCCTCACCTTGGGTCCGTACCTATTTTCTTTTCCTACCTTGACAATGGTCTGACAGTGACTACTTTCCACTATGACCTTGGATCCCATCAGACCAGCTTTTTTCCACACCTCCACCTTCCTTCATGCCTCAGGAACTTAGTCCTCTCCTCTTACTCCCTCAGGCTTAAGGGTGGCAATGGCTCCCTACTGTTGCTGATCCCAAAGGGTTTTACCTTTCTGGCTCCCTTAACCCTGCCTCACTGGTTATAATTAGTTCCTTTATTTACGTCTCTCTAGTTAAAACCTTGAATATGTCACCTCTTCCCTGCCAGGAACAAGATTGAATCATATGTCCCCTGGCTGTGTTTTGGTAGAATAGGGAAGTGGTAAAACTATCCCAACCATATAGTCAGTCAGTAAATATTTATTGAAAATATAATATGTGCTAGGCACCATGTTCTTTTCTCTAATAGCTATAATGTTACATAAGACATGATCCCTCTCCTCAAGAGAACATTTAAACAGAGGGGAAATAATATAAATTACTCTATATATCATGATGTTAAAAGGAGCAATTCCTGTCATCTCCATTTTGGCTAAGATCCCAACATCTGAGAACAAAGGATATTAGTACTCTTTCACAATAATAAAGATGTGTTAAATCATCCTTTCAGAACTTTCTAAGAGGCGACCTAAAACATATCAGGTGACATCTAATTGTCATTCACCTTGAAAGCACATGGGGGTAAGAGAGGGAAGAGAGGGCTAGAGAACCTTAACAAGACCTATTCCCATGTCTTCTCAAATTTGAGAGATTCAGAAACCAGTACCTTCCCCCGTCTGAAAAGTAGTCTAATTGTAAAAGGTTGGCTGAATCTTTGTTAGAATACTAAAAAGAATGTACAACTTTCTTGCCAATGATGGAGTAAAGGTTTATTTCCTAAAGCCAAATGTGTACTCTTTTGAAGGAATATGGCCTTGAATTGCTCTGAAAATCTATGCAAATCTTAAACAAGTGAACTTGGGCTATCCAGGGATTGGGTGAGAGGTGTAAGTAACTCGGGAAGCTAGAATCTATAGGGAACGCATCAGAAAAAGGATCAGTGTTTGAACAGCTGATCCAGTACCAGAACTCACTTTTACCAGTCTATCTATATCTTTGTACCCTTTACCTCTATTCCTTCATCCCATTCCATTCCTGTAGGCATCCTAAAACCACATAGTGAATGGAGGAGGGAACATAAAGGAGTAAGATGGAGGGAATAATATTTCTGAGCTGTGGGAGGAAAAAAAACTATGGATTGGATAAGAGATTTAACATTTTAAATAGTAGACGGGACTGTGTTTTTTACTGTAATTAGAAAATGAAATAATTAGTTCACACTTGAAAATGATGAGGAAGGTTTTGGGATCAACCCAGGATACTCATGGAGTGAGAGAAAAAGATCCAACAGAGCGTGGAGGAAACACAGTGATATGAAAGAATAAAGTTGTTTTTTAACTGGCCTCTACCTAACCCAGTTGATTCAATTATATGTTGACCAACACTTTCACTCAAGGAAGAATATGTGCAGTCAGAGAAGACCTCAAATTTACAGTTTGGCTTGAGTTAGAAAGACTATGTCTGCTTAAGCCACAGATATAACCATTTTAACTAAGGGGACCAGTTTCTATTAACTTATTGGTCAAAACCATACATAAGATGAAAATTTTATTTATGAGAATTTTTCACCAAATTACCCAAGGAATTCCAAGATCCCATTTAAACTTAAAACAAACTTTGTAGCACTTTATCATTATCATTACTGCAAACTCTCCACTTTTGCATTGCCAATACTTTGGGATGATTTTAATTCTTTCGCATCCAGAATACAGAAATTCAAGTATTGGAGAAGCAATTAGAAATAGCAGCAGCGGGGCGCCTGGGTGGCTCAGTGGGTTAAAGCCTCTGCCTTCGGCTCAGGTCATGATCTCAGGATCCTGGGATCAAGCCCTACATTGGGCTCTCTGCTCAGCGGCGAGTCTGCTTCCTCCTCCCTCTGCCTGCCTCTCTGCCTGCTTGTGATCTCTCACTCTGTCAAATAAATAAATAAAATCTTTAAAAAAATAGCAGCAGCAGTAGTAATAGTAGTAGTAGCCACAATAATAATATTTTTTAAAGAGTTAAGTACTTACGATACGAAACAATGTATGAGGTGTTTTACATGCAACAACTTTTAAAATTTCAACTATCCTAGGAGAAATAATATTGTTTTAACTTCTAACGTGTCCTTTAAAATGCCATCAGATTGAAGGAAAAGAAAAAACACAGGTTGAAACTAAAGAAGATCATTTTATAGCCAGCAGATATTGGTGAGACTGGGTTTTATGAATGTTTCCTTTTCTAGCACCTCACATGGTACATGAAGTAACTGTATGGAGTCGACCACTCAATATGTATTTGTTAAATTAATTAATGTCGAATAAATGTTGAATGAATGTCTATAAGAGTATTTTTTATATCTTTGTAATCAAGGATAGAGAATGTAAAATGGAATTCAAATGCTTAACATTATGTGTATTTCGAGCAAATATAAATCGATATCTATTTCATTCCATTCACTTTAGCACTATTTATTCACTGCTGAAAGTGACAAACATTCAGCTCAGCAATTAAGGATATTAAAATCTTGACAATGATGATGCCCTAATTGAGGTTAATTTGGGATCTATTAAAATCTGATTGAATTTTTAACCCTCTGAGAGGGATATTAACATTCAACAAGACTTTTTTTCTCTTACGTGTCTAAAAAACATAAGGCAACCTAACAATGAGGACCTGATCTAAATGAATGAAAACTGTGAAACTCAAACACAGGGGTTTTTAGCAAGTGCTATTAAGCAATTGTAATGGAGGTTGTCCCCTGCTCCATTCTAGAAGCATAGCACGAGGCAGTTGGCTGTCTGCCCATTCCATAGACGAAGTGAACACACATAATCAAATTCAAACTTCAGCTCCAATTGTCACCTCCTCCATGGAACCTTCACGGACCTTCACAGACCAACACATCGGTTCTGTCCTCTATGGTCCCACAGAACTTGGTTTATACTCTTTTTAAAATTTTTTTTATTTGTAATTTTTTAAAAGATTTTATTTATTTATTTGACACAGAGAGAGAGCGAAAGCAGAAACACAAGCAGGGGGAGTGGGAGAGGGAGAAGCAGGCTCCCCCCAAGCAGGGAGCCTGACTGGAGGGCTGGATCCCAGGGTCCTGGGACCATGACCTGAGCTGAAGGCAGACACTTAAGGACTGAGCCACCCCGGCGCCCTGGTTTATACTCTTAAATAAATGAATAGCTAGACTTACAAAAAATAAAAATAAAAATAAAATGAAATGAGACAGGGGAACAACATTCCGAAGACTTCAGTCATCTGTGGGATACCGTCACGGTTTATCTGCAGATTTCGTTTTAGAGCCTAAGAATGCACACCGCGTACTGATTTCCATGAGAGAGAAGTAGGAAGAGGAAGAAATGGCCAGCTGTTGACTTAACATGCTTTCCAAGAAGCTTGCAGTTTGCATCTTGTTCTCCATAGCTATAAAAATGAATTCAAATAATAAAGGCCTGTGTGGTACAGGGGATATGTATCACTGCTAATGAATCTCGGGTACAGTGTTTGTTTTTGAGAAGATGACAGATTTTTGAGCAAAGGGTCACAGTTTGAGCTGCCATGTCTATTGGTTGTATTTAGTACAATAGGAAAGATGTGGAGATCTGCGCTCTCTGGGACCACTTCCTCATCCCCGCCAAAGTGCTCTGTCCCCCGAACGCATACCTCTCCACATCCTAGGATGATTTTACCTTCCCTCAGTTGGTGACTGTGCTGCAAATAAAAGGGACGTTCTATGTGTACACGCATACATATTTTTTTAATTAACCCAAACACCTAAAAATGGGCAAAATGGCAGACAAAAGTAGTATCAGGAAATGGAAGACAGCCCGAATAAAGAATGATCCTGAAATCCACTGAGGTGGCCTCAGTGGAATAGTTATAGCTATTACGCTGATTCTAATAAATAATAAAGTAACTAAACATTAGACCGAGCATAAGAAGGGCTGAAAATTAGGAAATCATCTTGTGCATTTCACTGGACTCTTTCTAGTGGGGAATAATAAAACCAAATGTCCCGTTGTGCTTTAGAAATAGCAGTGATTTTGTGGGAAACCTTTTAAAATAATCTTACACTTACGGCACACAACTATTTTTATAATAGGGTTCCATCTCTGTTTTGCAGAGAGAAGCTGAGACAAAACACAGTGTCATCAGCTGGTAGTGAACTCCAATAAGAGTTATTCCAAATTTTCCTATTTGTCCAATTATTCCCAATTACAATGGCTTGCCACGTAATTCAGTCTTATGTCAAAATCTTCAATTGGTAACAAAGACAACTGAGTTTGGACCCAAGTATTTGCACCGAGGTTTTGACACTTTAGACAGGTTACTTTCTAATCTCTTTCAGTCATAGTTTGTTTCTCCCGTATTTGGGGACAAAAAGTTACAATTTGCAGCAATACATGAAAAGCACTTGGCTACAGTGCCAGGTAGCTAGTCCGCCTCAACAAATAATGACGGTTGTTAGTGTGGCTATCTTGATTTGCACTGGAAAACAATCACATCTTTTAGTCACATCTGATTCAACAAAATGGTCTGAAGAAACAGTGCCTAAGGGACTCGCGGTTAGATAAGTTCTGAATTCAACGGTTCTCTAGGCTCCAGTTTTGATGGCGACGTGCCCTTAGGTGGCCTCAGTGGAATAGTTATAGCTATTATGCTGATTCTAATAAATAATAAAGTGTGGCTGATACAAAAGTAATTTATATTCATGGATTAGCTGGGTACATAGGTTTAATAATATTGACATTACAGTAACATGCTTAATAGCACATTGTCACAGTATCATCTGTTAAGTATTTCTTACCAATGCATTTCATACCCTGCCTAATAATAATTTGTTAAAGGCAATGTAGCTGCACATATTAATTCTTTCATAAATGTGAACATCACATTCTTGAATGGCACATGACTTAATTCATGATAACTTGGGTGGTGATTATATGAATAGAAACTCAGCCTCATCTGAATGGGAGGATAGCACATTTGTAGCCTTATTACAGTTGGGAAATTGAAATGTGAAAGGAGTGACAACTGCTAAGATCTGCAATAGAAAACATTTGACTAAATGCAGTATAACTGTTCTATGTCACCCTTGCCACTCATTCCTTGCCACTCATTTCATCCCCTTACTCAGAAATGTATAGCAGGATGGCTAAGAATGAAATAAAACTGTGATCCTCTTCCTTGGCTACCCAGATTATATTTTGCTGTTCATTTCACCTTGCCTAGTTCCAAATAAAATGAATGGAGCTCAACCAGTCACACTTTTGCTTTTCCTACCAAAGGAATGACTTAAATTTCATTCAATGTTTTGCTATCACATGACACTGGGTTAGGCACTGTAGATCCAAGATGAAAGACAGAACTCCTGACTGCAAAACATCTTAATTAAGGATGGAGATTGTACAGAAAATTAGAGGTTGAAGAGAAAGATCATAGATAGGCCAGCTGCAGCAATAGCTGACAAAACTTGTAGATAAAAAATTCATCTACTCGTGATTTTTAAAAATTTGTCAAGCAAGTTGTTTGCCTTCTAAAATTATATCACTGAATACTAGGAAATACAAGAGTACACCAACATGTTTTAAATGGTGATATTAAACGGGGTAGACAGGTTTGATTCCCATGTTTATCTTGTTACTCATCCTAGAATATTGTTAAAATGCACAAGAAATCTTTCTTCCTGCTACATGCATTCCCATTTTATTTTTTGTATGTGTAACTTTATTTCTATGTTTTTACAGTGTTATGTTAGTTTCAGGTATGCAATGTAGTGATTCAGCAATTCCATACATAACCCTGTGCTCATCATGACAAGTGCACTCTTTAATCTGCGTCACCTCATGTATTCCCATTTTAAATTAATTTATTTCTTGCACTACTTGTAGTTTTGCATACTTTATACAAATTATCTCATGTGATAAAATTGAAAACCTTGAGACTTAGACAACTTAATTAATTTATATCAATCGGTGTGCTCCCATCTTATTGAAAAGCATCAGTAGAAAGGTAATAAACAACGTAGGCTTCTTTCATTTGTGTACATTGATGACATTCTCATTGCTCTACAGGTAGTGGAGATAAGGTGAATTAAAAGGGCAAATCCTCTTATTTGTCTCCATTTTCCCCTTCACTCCTCTCAGCTGTCATTCTTCTGGTTTTTCAGTCTTAATTCTTTGCAAAAAATAACAAGCTGATCTTAAAATTTAAGTTGCTATTTGGTGTTCAAAATAGCCAAAACAATCTTGAAATAAAAAGGAAAGAGTCAGAGGACACAAACCTCCCAATTTTAAAATTTACTTGCAAGCTATGGGAATACAAGACAGTGTGGTACTGGCATAAGGACAAATGTGGATCAGTGGAATAGAATTGATAGTCCAGATATAAACCTTCACGTTTCCTGTCAATTGACTTTTGACAAGGGTGCCAAGACAATTAAATGGAAAAGAATAGTATTATCAGCAAAAGGTACTAGGACAATTGGATTTCCACATGCAAAAGAATGAAGTTGGATCCCTTACCTAGCACCATATACAATAATTAACTCAGAATGGATCAAATACCTAAATGTAAGAGCCACAACTATTGAAATCTTAGAAGAAAATACTGGAGTAAATCTTTATGACCTTGGATTAGATGATGACTTAGATATGACACCAGAAGCACAGGAACAAAAACACATGTAAGTAATCTGAGCACCTTCAGAATTAAAGCTTTTGAGCTTCAATGGATACCATCACAAAAAATAAAGAGATAATTCACAGAAAAGGAGAAAATATTTGCAAATTATGTATCTGATAAATGACTCATATCCAGAATATGTTAGGAACAACATCATTAGCCTTCAGGAAAATGCAAGTCAAAACCACAATGATAGACAACTTCACACTAAGTAGGGTGGTTATAATTTGAAAAAATATATATATAATGAAAGGTGTTGGCAAGAATGTAGAGAAATCAAACTCTTGTACACTGCTGGCAAAAATGTAAAATGTCGCAGTCACTTTAGAAAACGAACCAGCAGTTCTCCAACAGTTTAAACATAGAATTACTCATATGATCTAGTCATTATACTTCAAGAGAAATGAAAATATATATCCACATGAAACTTGCATGAATGTTCATAGCAACACATTCATTATAGTTAAAAATTAGAAACAATCCAAATGTCCATTAACTGATCATGGCTTCTTTCACTCAACATATTGTTTTCGGTGTTCATCCATGCTACAGTAAATATCGATACTCTATTTCTTGTTATGGCTGAATAATATTCTATGGAGATCAAGAAGGAGAAGCCATTTGGCTAAGAAGCTAATAAAGAAAAAGCAGAGCCCTGGAAGCCACTGAAGAAAGTATTTTGAGGATGAAGGAATGACCAATTCTGTTAAATGATGGTGAGAGGTTGAATAAGATTAGGATTGAAAGTTGACTATTGGATCTTTCCATACACTGGCCTTAGCAGAATTCTTCGAGTGAAATAGCTGGACTGAATTAAGAGAGAAGATGGGAATGGAGAGAAACTTGAGATAATAAGGACCGCCCAATCTCTAAGGCCTTTTACCATAAAAAGTGGCAGAGAAATGCCACACGAGCGGGAGAGAATGTATGGTCAAGGCTGTATTTTTTGTATTTTTTTCAAGATGAATAAAAATCTGGTGTGTAAAACACTAACGTAAAAAAATCTAATGACACTGGAGAAGGGGATGGTACAAAAGAGAGGTAGATAAATTCATGTATAAGGTGGCGAGAGGGTATAGAAATTCTCTTCTGGTTGCTTCTATTTTTTTGCTGTTGTTGTTTTCCATCTTGTATGATTTTTTAAGACTATCCTTCTAGCACAGTTTTAGGTTCACAGCAAAATCGAGAGGAAGGTACAGAGATACACCCCCTATTCTCACACATGCATGGCCTCCCACATTATGAACATCCTCCATCAGACTGGTACATTTGTGAGAGTTGGTGAATGTATACCCGTTTCCTCTTGTTTGTATCAGTGGAATCTGAAACAGGCTTCTGAGCTGTGAGCAAGGAGGAGGAAGTCATTTTGAAAGTTTTAGGTGTGAAATAGTCCCCTGAACAATAAGAGTGAACTGAACAGGAAGTAAACTTGAGAGAATTGACAGTCGCCATCAAAAGCCCATTTTCAGGGTCATAAATTCAACTGGACGCTGGACGTTCTGGTTTGATGGTGATTGCCACATTCCACTCTTTGAAAGTAAGTCCATGGCAGGAGGAGAGTTAGAGTTTAACAAAGCTGGATTTTTACCAGTTGTAAAAACCCAGCCAAAGGGGAAAGGGAGAGAAGGGGGAGGGAAGGTGAAGGAAAGACAAGGAAGAAGAGGTTTATACAAGAGAATATGAACATGGTGCATAATGATGGACTGTGCTATCTGCACTTAGTTGCCAGGGATATGATGACCAAAGGGAAGTGAAAGTGAAAAGTTAATAGGGTCAGTGGATTAGAGGTACTGGTTTAGTAAAGAATTAAGGAATTAGAGGATGTAAAATGGAATTACAGTTAGTAACAGAGAGTATCATGCTTGAAACGGAGAGGTTAGAAACTGTTCTCCCAGTGTTGATGTGGACAAGCTGAGACCATGGGAGTGGGTGGTTAAGGATGATGGAGAACAGGATTAGTGAAGGTGTGTAGGTTCATGATTAGAACTCTTTTTAAATAGATCATCCATTGACATAAGGAAATCACAAAGGCAGAAAGAATCATGATCCCAAAATAGCCAGGGGAAGGAAAACCAGCCACCACTTTAGAAAACAAAAGGGGAAAGCATCGTTGTTAGAACCAGAAGATTCATTTAGAGCAACAAGGTGATGGAAATATTCAGGGAAAAGGCTGAGGATATAAGGTTTTGTTGTTTGTTTGTTTTTGTTTTTAAATCTAGGGCAGAGCATAGACTTGTCGTGGGGAAATGTTTGGGATGAGGGAGAAGTAGAGATGTCAGAATTAGCATATGCAGAGCTTGTAAAGAAGTACAATTTGCACGGCTAGCTCAAGTTTACAAACTGTGTTTACCATCACAGATGTGGCTGGCCTTCCACACTTCATCCAATAGTTTGAAACATTAAAACAACACGAGTACATAAAACATGATCTGCCATCAAAAAGGAACAATTTGAAAGTTTAACCATTTCACCTAATTTTGTGTTTGTTCAAGGAGGTAAATCAGAACACCTGATTGTGATGTGTGGTGAGATGCTGTATTCATTAGCATTATTTCCATTTCCTTTGAGTATAGCCAAGAGCTTTATTCTCACAAACAGAATACATAAGGACTGAGTATCTGTTTGCCAATGGACCACTGGATGGGATGAAGACAGCTCATTCTTTATTCCACTTCGATCTCTGGCCTGTGTGATGGTACTGTCAACAAGGGGGTGACACAATGCCAAGTAGCGTTGTGATTTTTATGACCTGGACATCTGTCTAGTATGTACTAGACTAGGACCACAAGTTCTATCACAGAGGCCATGGAAAAACTGCCAGATGGTAATGAATTTTAGCCACTGCTGACTTCAGCTGGATACAAACAAATGACCTAAGGGGACCAGATTCCATATCTCACTTCCAATCCTTTCAAGCTAACCACTCCTTCCAAGATAATGATTACAAATGCAACATTAATGCAGAAATAAACTTAAAGCCATGGAGTAGCATTAATGTAAATAATTTGTATAACATGGCAAAAATTAAACACTTTTAAACAGGTACTGAGCCAAATAATTTTTTTTACAGCCTTTATACTTCTTTCCTTCATCTGAAAGGGACAATGATGAAAATTTGCCACATTTGTTTTCCTGTTTTGTTAACCCCAAAATAGAAAATGTTATTAGAATTATTGTCTTACTCACAACATTCACAGAATAATGTATAATAAAATGACACTTTTTTTAAACCAGGATTATAGCCAAAGGATAGTGTTCTTGCCCTGACAAATTTAATTTTCTAATAAACAGAGCATTTTATATTTGTTTTGTTTTTGTTTTCATTTTTGCTTTAGTTTCAAGTCTTACTTTGTCATGTATATAAGCAATTACCTCAATAATATAGTAAATGGAAATGACTGTTGAATTTTTTACAGGCTCTTATGATCATAATAATGAATCTTAATTTAGAGGGTAGAAGAGATTAGACAGGGTTTATACTTAAAATGAGCTTGTTTTGTTCATCCTAGTATGTGATAGAATTTCTGTATTTTTTGCTCTTTTGCACAAAAATGGGAAGAGAAAAATACTAACTCACTTGTGGTCATGATTAGCTGGTGTCCAAGTAATTAGTTTTAGCTAATTAGTTGGTGAGTTGAATGTTACTATAATGGTAACTTTTTGATCTCTGAACTCACATTCTGTATATAAATCCATATGGCAAATGGCATAGGCTCTTAGTAGGAACTGTGCAGAAAGGATATGGTAGACAAAGTAAAAAAAGACCCACTTTTTAGGCACTCTCTTTAACACACTGTACAAATATGAGGGCCCTATGTCCCTTCTTCGACACATTAAATTGGACCATAATGGAAAATCTCTTTCCTGACGAATTATGGAGGGCCTATGGTAAGCACTTCTTTCTCCGTGTTCAGCCATCAGAAGTTTTAATGAAGGCTCAGCCTGAAACGTTTTTTGGAGCCTCCATATTTTTAGAGGTAATATAAAGAAGGAAGATAAACAAAATGATAATCAAGTTTTAAATAAATGGAAATTGGGGGTAAATAGCTTAGAAAACATAGTCGCACAATTACCTGAATGCATTCTTTGAATCAAGGATACAACATGTCTTATGATGAGATACCCCATCTTATCTTTACTGAATTTCAAGTGCCTAGAAGGAAAGAACTGTGTCTCGTTTATCTTTGTATTTTCCATGAGCCATATGCAACATATGCTCAATAAATATTTGTTAAGTAAATGAATCCCTATGGAAGTTATCTTCAAAAACAGTAAAGTTATAACCATTGGCTTGTTGTTTTTTTTTTAACTAACTAGAAAAGAGATGTAAGAAATTAAACAATCTATGAAAAATCATGAAGTATTAATTGGAAATTGCTTAACTACTCACTAGTTAAAATATTCTTGGGGAAGCAAAAAATAATAATAATAATTAAAAGGAAAGTCCCTCGGGTGTCCCATCCTGCCCTCTACTCAATAACAGGGCCTTCCTAATCAGGTTGTCCCTCAATAAAAGTGCTTAGAATTTAAGATACGATCAAGGCTCTGCCAAATTTCAACAACTCATAAGACTGACAGTGAAATAAATCATGTTAATCCTGCTGAGGAAAAAGGGATAGTCCCTAAAACCTAAAGAGCTAATAATCTGGAAGGATAAATAAAGATTATATAAAAGAAACTAAAATAAATACAGACCATTATTAAAGAGAATGTGAGGCGGAGGGGCACAGACTCAAGATCGCTATAGACAGTGCTTATCAAGTTATGGGGGGGTCCCCAAATCTTTCTCTTTTTTTGTATTTTAAAACTTTATTAGAATTATAGTAGACACACGATGTCATATTAACTTCAGTCATACAACCTATTGATTTAACAATTCTACATATTATTCAATGCTCACCAAAATAAGTGTGTTTACCACTTGTCATCACACAATATAATATTGACTATACTCCCATGTGGTACTTTTCATCTCCGTGGCTTATTTGTTTTATAACAGGAAGTTTGTACTTCTTAATCCCCTTCATCGATTTCTCCCATTCCCTCACTCTTCTCTGGCATCCAACAGTTTATTCTCTATATTTAAGTGTTTGCTTGCTTTTGTTTGTTTATTCATTTGTTTTGTTTTTTTAGATTCCACATACAAGTGGAGTCATAAGGTATTTGTCTTTGTCTTATTTATTTTACTTAGCATAACACTCTATAGGTCTATCCACGTTGTCAGAAATGGCATTATTTCTTTTTTCATGGCTGAGTAATATTCCTGTGGGGGGTGTGTGTGCATGCTCGTGCACACGTGCATATATATGTGTGTTTAGCACATCTTTATCCATTCCTCTTTCATATCTTTTTTTTAAAAAGATTTATTTATTTATTTGACACAGAGAGAGAGATTACAAGTAGGCAGAGAGGCAGGCAGAGAGACAGGGAGAGGAGGAAGCAGGCTCCCTGCTGAGCAGAGAGCCCGATGCGGGCCTCGATCCCAGGACGCTGAGATCATGACCTGAGCCGAAGGCAGAGGCTTTAACCCACTGAGCCTCCCAGGCACCCCTCTTTCATATCTTGACTATTGTAAATAATGCTGCAATGAATATAGGGGTGCATATATCTTTTTGAATTAATGTTTTCTTTTTTTTTCTTTTTAAAAAAATTTAAAAAAAAATTTTATATATTTATTTGACAGAGAGAGACACAGCAAGAGAGGGAACACAAGCATGGGGAGTANAAAAAAAATTTTTTATATATTTATTTGACAGAGAGAGACACAGCAAGAGAGGGAACACAAGCATGGGGAGTAGGAGAGGGAGAAACAGGCTCCCCACTGAGCAGGGAGCCAGACATGGGGCTCGATCTCAGCACCCTGGGTTCATGACCTGACCCGAAGGCAGGTGCTTAACGACTGAGGCACCCAGGTGCCCCCAAATTAATGTTTTCTTTTTTTGGGAGGGTAAATGCTCAGTAGTGGAATTACTAGGTCATATAGTATTTGTATTTTTAATTTTTTGAGGAATCCCCATACTGTTTTCCACAGTGGTTGTACCAGTTTATATTCCTACCAACAGAACATGAGCGTGTCCTTTTCTCTACATTCTTGCCAATGTTTGTTACTCCTTGTCTTCTGGAAACTACCCATTCTGACCAGTGTGAGGCAATATCTCATTGTGCTTTTGATTTGCGTTTCCCTCATTAATGATGTTGAGCATCCTTTTACATGTCTGTTGGCTATCCAAATGTTTTCTTTAGAAAAATGTACTCTATGCTGGCTAATTGAACATAATAATAAATAAAATTTAATTAAAAAAAGAAAAATGTCTATTCAGGTTGTCTGACCATTTTAAATCAGATTATTTAGTTTTTTGGTGTTGAGTTGTATAAATGCTTTACATATTTTAGATATTAGCCTCTTATCAGATATATCATTTGCAAATATCTTCTCCCACTCAGTAGGTTGCATTTCCATTTAATTGATGATTTCCTTCTCTATGCAAAAGCTTTCTATTTTGGTATAGCCCAATAGTTTATTTTTACTTTTGTTTCCTTTGCCTGAAGAGACATATCCATAAATATGTTGCTAAGGCTGATGTCCAAGAAAACAGCCTATGTTTTCTATTAGGAATTTTATGGTTTGAGGTCTGACATTTAGGTCTTTAATCCATTTTGACCTTATATTTTGTGTATGGTGTAAGAAAGTGGTCTAGTTCCATTGTTTTGCATGTCGTTGTCCAGTTTTCCCAGCAACATTTATTGAAGTGGCTGCCAAAGAGCTTTTTTAAAAATGTAAGTATGCCTATTGATATTTGCCATGTTAAAAGTTCATTAAAGAATTCATTAATTTAATTTATTTTAAGTTTTATATATTTGAGAGAGTGAGCAAGAGAGAAAGCATGAGTGGGGGGAGGAGCAGAGGCAGAGGGAGAAGCAGAATCCCCAGTGAGCAGGGAGCCCTCAGTGGGGCTCCATCCCTGGACTCCAGGATCATGACCTGAGCCGAAGGCAGACGCCTAACCTACTGAGCCACCCAGACATCCCATTAATTCATTTAAAAAATAACAGTAAATTCATTGAGACCCCAAGGTCACTGGTTGGCTCCTAGATTTCCTAGGAATCTCTGACCTAGGGAGTCTGAGGCAGGAGAAAATAATAAACCTGGAAGAGTAGGAGAAACTTTAATGAGACATTTCTTGAAGTATCTATATCGGGAAAAAGTAAAAGTTTAAAGACTTGGATTTGAGACTTCATGAGTCACTTAAACCTTTCTGTATTTTAATTTAATTATCCGCACTGTCCAACATTGCTATAAGAATGTAATGGGTATATATATATATATATATATATATATATGTATATATATATATATATATATATCTTTGTAAAATATAAAGCTTTTTATACCTGCTCTTATTTTTGTTTAGTAGGATCCTGAATTAGATTCAAAGGATGGATAATTTGCATGCAGATGTCTATATCAGAGAGAATGGAAATGTTCCATATTTTCGTGCTAATACCCAGTGATTCACTTTAGTCATCATTGCACTTGCCATACTGAAATAATTGACACTGATTATCATTCTCTCTTCCTTTAAATACATTCTTTATCAACCAGGACATTGCTCTGTTTTCTTACCTGGCCACTCTTTTTTGGTCTTCTTTGCTGGTTCCTCTTCACTCTAGCAATGATTGTTGGAGTTCCCCAGGATACAAGCCTTGTCCCACTCACAACTCCATCTCCACTACCCCCTAAACAACTTCATCCCATCTCATGCCCTTAAATAGCATCCTGTGCTAATGAATCCCAAATTTACACCCCTAAATTGGAATAACCAGCTGCCTATTTTACATATCTACTTGGCTGGCCCATAAGAACCCACCTCTGCCTTCTAATCAATTTCCTGTTACTGTTGACTCCTGAACAGCAGTTAGAACTGCTAGACCTCTTGTTTGTGGATTTTTGTCAATAAGTTTGCTACAATATTGTAAACGCATTTTCCCTTCCTTGTGATTTTCTTAATAACATTTTTTATTCTGTAGCTTACTTCATTGTAAGAATACAGCATGTAATACATAAAACATAAAAATATGTATTAATCAACTATTATGTTATCGGTGAGGCTTCCAATCCACAGTAGGCTGTTAGTAGTTAAGTTTTGGGGGAGTCGAACAGTTGGAATTTCAACTGTGTGGGGGAGGAGGGTCAGCACCCTAACCACCATGTTGGTCAAGAGTCAATCCTCCTTGCTGCCGTCGGTTCTGACTTACAGGATTCCTCAACCTTCCAGCACAGCACATGAGCTCCTTTTTATAGCTCTTCTCTCCACCTCTGGCACTCTCTCTCTAAAGGCACCAGTGGCCCTTCTTACTTAATCTTTGCTCTAATGTCACTTTCTCAGTCAAGTCTATAACTGCAAACTTATTAAAATTTCCAACTCTGCTCCCGACTCTTTCCTGGCATTCTCTATTCTACTTATCATCTATATTATTATTTTAGAACATGTACTACACACTGAAAGATTATATAATTCTTCATTTGGGTTGTTTCCTTCCCTCGGGTGCCAATTTTATTTATTTTCTTTCAATATAAGCTCCATAAGGACAGAAATTTTTGCTTTCTTAGCTAATGTATGTCTTCTTAGGCCCTAGCATGGCACCCAGTAGGCACTCAAATGTTTGTTTAATGTGTAGATGTTTATATCAAAATCTGAAAGTCATGGCATCTAGAAGAAGCAGAAAATGCTCATGGCGAGGGTAACAAGGCAAAGTAGGACATATGCAGGGGAGGCAAATGTAATAAATATCAGCTATGATTAACTGAAAAACTGTTCATGCTCCAGAGCAGAGCAGTAGATGGAAGGGTGTTCTTGACAATAATGAAAGGTAACCTTTGAATAGACTTTCATGGGGATACTGTGGCATTTTCTTCCATGAAGACTGCTAAAAACAGGTAAATTTATTTCTCAGTCATTGTTAAGTTTAATCTATTTGAAGGTAAAGGCTAAATGAAATGACTTCTTGGTTCTTTCCAGTTCCTTGTCTTGTGATATATGAATATGAAATTCAGCTTGGAAAACAGTCACTCATGAATCCAGTATGTACCTAGCCTGTTACCTAATATAGATAATGTAGATCATATATGCCTATTTTTGACAGGATGTAAATGATAGGGATGAGTGGGAATACCGATTGAGAAGGATTTGAATTATCTTCCATAATGATTAATAAGTTATTTTTTTAAGTTATACTTTGGTTTTGTCAATTTGCCAAAAGTAATACTAGCAACAAAGTTTCATTTTTTTAAATATCTTGATGTTTCACTGCACCATCACAAAGCATTTCCCAGTCCTCAATAAAGATGAAATTTTCAAGAAGGAAAAACCTGTCGAGCCAAGTTTGGAGGTTAAAAACTCAGTAATGAATGTTCTTGTTCTTGTGGGTTATCTCAGATCCTTAGCATTATTTTAATGTCATTTTTTAATGTGAATTTCCATGCTATTTTAATTCATTAGTCATGGACTATCATTTTTCGAAGTAATTACTGTAATTTCATCAAATGACATAATTATAGTAAATACTTTGATGTAATTACCATAAATATGGAAAGAGACACCCAAAGGTGTAATAATGTCACAAACTAAGATATTTATGATCTGTAAAGACAAATTATGATGACATTTATGACATGTAATAACATCACAGGGTTCTATGTTTATGTTGTATAAAGAATAATGATATAAATAGAATGTAAAATTACATCATGTAGATTAATTTCTTTTATAAATAGTATAGAAACTTGAGACCTCTACAAGGCTTCAGGTTCGGATTAATAGATCATGGCCACTTGTTGGCATTTTTCCCTTTGAACTCTAAAAAATGACTATGCTATTTTATTGGGGGTGAAAACATTCCCCTTTAAAAGCATAGACAGACACAAAGCAGAGACACAAAATGAAAAATCATATTTAGTGCTTGAAAAAAGCACTCATTTGAAGACCTGAAAAGTAACTTTGTGTTTAGAAGCAAAGATAGCGTTTGGTCCATATTGTCAATTTAGACTAACGGGTCATTTCCATATTTTCTTAAAGAGAAGTCAGCTTGACCATTTGGCACTCACCGAAGCAGACATCTATTTAATCGAAACATTTCTTCTCTTGTCATATTATTGAGTTTTGAATCCTTGAAGAAATAATTTTGCATATCTACATTCTGACTATTGGAATAATGTGAAAATAGTTTTAAGGAAAAAGGAAAGTAGAAGACCCCAAGCCTTGAAGTGTAACTTTGTGAACTTATTCAATTTTTATTGTTAGACTGGAGACAGAAAAATACCTTAAAAATAATTCCTATTGCAAAGATGTAGCTTAGGGTGAAAGGTATCATGGACGGCAGTTAGTTTACTTACAATATTATTAGTGATCAATGTCTTCTGGCATAGAAGAGAAATTTGATGTTCCGATTAATTAGCCATTTCCTAATGTATTAGTCCAAAGATTTCTTGTGGTAGTTACTAGATCTGATTATGTATTGAGCCTGGAATTTGGGATAGTCTGGTCTGGGGTAGTCATGCTCTATCCTTTTATTCACTAGTACAGCTTAAAAGATTCTTCTCACTCTGTAGCCTTAGTGGTCCTCATAGGCTTGATAATGTTTTAGGGCACGATAATTTTCCCTCCCTGAACACTTAATGACAGATGACCACAGTGATCATTTTGGTAAGTGTTCTGGTACTTTTCACTATGTGCTGCTAAATAATAACAAGTGGATTATTTGGGGGGTTTTGTGTATAAAACCAAACCTGACCATCAATCCACAGATTGTATCTCCTTAAAGGTCTGTTGGTTGCAAGCATTTCTGATCCCAATTCTGCATTTGTGAAGGTTCTTAATTGCAAGCAACAGGATCCAGTTAGTTGAAGCGGTAAATGCCTTTATGAAGTCATATTCTGCAGTTCACATAATCTCCATGAGGGCCTAAATCAGACTCAGAAGCTACGCTATTGGGAAGAAAATCCAAATATGCCTCTGGGCTGCTTGCCGGAATGACACCACTTCCGTAGGTACAGCATGGCCCTTTGCTGGAAGGGTGAGCACAGAACCTTGGGAAGTTACTGCTGGGATTTTGATCTCTGCTATGTCTGATAGTTCAATGTCCCTGAGCCACATTCCTCCGCACATGTCAGCACAGTGGCCGCCAGACCTGCTCCACTCCTGCGTTGCTCTCAGCTGCAGGGAAGTCATTGCCTGGGTTCCAGCTGATTGGTGTCACGTGGCTAAACCTCATCAGCAGAGGAGACCGAAAGGTGAGATCATGGCATAAAACTTGAAGAAAAGAAAATTATAGCGTGAAAAGCTATCTTAAAATACAAAAATCATTTTCAAAAGTCTCCGGGCTGACATCACCTTTACACAAGTCTACTATGTCTGGGAAATACTCTATCAGCTCAGTCAAGGTTTACCCTTGGATTAAATTACAAAGGCACTTGCAAGCTTTTGAGTTTATCCCACTGCATCTGTGTAACTCTGCCTTTTAGAATCAGGGTTTGGTGATGGAGACGAATATGTAAATAGCGCAGGTCTGATCGGCTATGAATTTTTAAATGAAACTCTGTTCTAAACTAAATACAACTGCACTTTTTTAAGTGTCATCTGTCATCAGGCTCCCAAAGTCCATTTAAAATGCTGTTGATTTTGACTAAATTATAAGGGACCGCCCTGATATGTCTGCCACAGAATTGACTGACTTTTATGTAACATGAATTCAGTCACAGTTTCTCAGAATGATTTGGACAGACAGGACAATCAGCAAGGGTCCATCACTGGGGTTGCTGGGACATTAGAATAAACTTCTTCTAAGTCAATGGCTTGGATCTTGGGAAAAGTGGTCACAGTGATTCAGTATGGTAGCAAAACTATGTGGGTCCTCATTCAGCTGAGAACCCTGTTTCCAGGGAAAGTTACCCTCTAGTTTTGCTCAAACATAAGCTGTTCCCCCCCCTCAAAAAACTCACCCCACAATCCTTTGTACTGAGGATGTTGACAGGTTAAAACACAAACAAAATTGAGAGAAAGAAAAATAAAACAGTGCATACAAAACTTGTAGTATTTTCCAGATGTTTGGAGGTGGGGTAAATCATTAAAAACTACCAGAATGTAGTCTACTATAGTGAAAAACAAAGCCTACTTTGATAAAAATCTAACTAAGAAACTACAGAAAGAAAGTCAGATGAATTCTCTTTCAAGTACTGAAAAGCTGATAGCTGAATGTTTCAGAATGTATATATTTAGCAAAGAGATGACATAAACAAAGTTAGAATTTGCAAGTAAATTTAGAGAGTATGCAAAGTAATAATTTTTAGTAATTATTAGTTTTCTACAGCAGAGAATTCTCTTACGTTTATGATCAGTGTTCCCAGGACAAATGTGAAAAATGATTCACTCTCAATTCCAACTCCATTTTGGTGTGTGTGTGTGTGTGTGTGTGTGTGTGTGTGTGTGTGTGTGTGTGTGTGTTGGTTTTAAAGAGAATGAGATCTGGGGGAAGAGAGAGAGAGAGAATCCTCAAGCAAGCTCCCCACTGAGTGCAAACCCCCATGCGGGGCTCCATCTCACAACCCTGAGATCATGACCTGAGCCAAAATCAAGAGTCAATTGCTTCACTGACTGAGCCTCCTGGGTGCCCCTATTTTGCTTTGTTTTTAAACTACAATGTATCAGTAGTATTGAATTACTTGCCATAGAATTACTTGCCATTTAAAGCATACATGTCATAATTGTACCCAGCTCTATTATTTTCTACTTTATCCCATTTTAAATTAGTTTTATAGCACCCAAATGTTTTAGAGTTTTGATTGAAAGCTCCAGTTTTTTTCAGACCATCTTTAATGAAAACATATACGAATGGGAAGACTTTCTGAATGGATAGTTAGGACAATGGATGTTGCCAGACCTCAGCATGGAATAACTGGGGTGCTACAGAGAGGCATTAGTCCCCACCCCCCAGAGTGCTGGGTGTATTAAGAACCTGTGAATTCTGAACCTGACTCTATTCCTGCCTTCCTGTGTGCTGCCCTTAATAGATAACCTAACCTCTCTTAACTTCTGTTTTTTCATCTATTGAATTAAGGATGGTAGAACAGTATCCTTGTCAAATTGCCATGGTATGACAGGGATATGTTTGAACCTAGTAGAAAGTGTTTTGTCCATCTCCTCAGCAAAATGAAACAAGACCCTATTGTGTTTTAAGAGTGAATTCAATTGCCTGATTTATGCTGTCACATGTTTGCAAAGAGTGTAAATTGATTTTCACTCAAAACAGACTGAAAAGCCAAAGTGCTTGCCAAACTCAAAATCACTAACCTGTCTGGAAAAGCTCACCCAAACCCAAGGAATTTGAAAGACTATAAATGTTTAAATTAGACACTTGGAGAAAGCTACTTCAGCCAGAATCATTCACAGAGGCAAGCTAATTGTAAGCTACACAAACAAACAAACAAAAAATTTGTCTCAGGAGTGCAATGGCCAGTTTTTCTCCAAATTGATTAACTTTCAGTACAGCTAGACTGAAGAAGCTTCGCACATATTTATTCTGAGAAAACGAATTTCTCAAGGCAGGTCTGCAGATCAGCAGTGTTGACCTGGGCTACCTTTTTTTTTTCCAGGGAGCAAGGAGTCCCTAAAAGATGTACTTGACTTGGGGTAGACCCGGAAGTTTCTTAGAGTTGGGAAGAAACTTAGTAACAACATGACTTGCTATTTCACTGCATTTAAACATTGTGGCCAAGAACTTAATCCCAGCTTTTTACAAACCTGGGTTTGAAATCCAGTTCCATGTCTGCATATGCAGTGCTTACCGTCACCATGTATCAAGTGGAGATGATCATGGTACTTGACCGCATAGGGCTTCTGTGGGGGCTACTGTGGTGAAGTCCGCAGTAAGTTGCACATGGTCAATGCTGACTCTTTATCAACAGCTATTGAATCACTTGATTCTTACAGGGTTTTTTGTTTTTGCTTGGTTTGGTTTTTAAAGATTTTTTATTTATTTGACAGAGAGAGAGAGCGAGATCACAAGTAGACAGAGAGGCAGGCAGAGGGAGAGGAGGAAGCAGGCCCCCCGCTGAGCAGAGAGCCCGATGCGGGGCTCAATCCCAGGACCTTGAGATCATGACCTGAGCTGAAGGCAGAGGCTTTAACCCACTGAGCCACCCAGGTGCCCCTCGTTTTGTTTTCATGAGAGATAAATATGCTTCCTGGTTTTCTAGAGTGACCCACCATCCAGGCTGTTTCAGGACCAGGGCTCTTCAAGGAGGTGCTGGAAGGAGAATCCCCAGTGAACCGGAGTAGCTGGTCACCATAGCCTTTGCTAAGGAGCCACTGAGACAAAGTGAAGTTGGAATTGTGCCAAAAGGTCCTGGGACCATGGGCTAGAATCAAAGCCAGCTGTATGTGTTTCACTTGACCATGGATCTCTTCGGTGTGATAAAGGTGATTCAGCCACTGCCGTTGACAGTTGGACAGCTGGTGCAGTTGCCTCCTCCATGTAATCATTCAACAAGTGAAGTGAACACAAAATGAACCAGATGTTTCCACAAACTTGGATTGAGGATTTACTACTATCCACTATATGTAGCTGGAAGTTGATAAATACGTGACTTCCCAAGTGAGATAAAGTGTGATAGGTGCCACAATAAATACAAGGACAAGGTACAGTATTTGGACAAACTGGGCTTTATTTCAGAACTCACTGTGTTAATATGTGCCAACACCTGCTTCCCTCAATGTCTTGTAAACTCCTCAGCAACAGGACTTGTGTGTGTCTTCTTCACCGGTGAGCCTGTAGTATCTACGAGAGAGCTATGTAATAGCCAGTCTATAAACATTTGTCATATAAATAAATTCTAATGCGTTAAAAGCATGTTCTTATCTTACAGCACTTTGTCATAGTTTCATCAATTATTTCTATCCAAGAGATAAGTTGAGATCTGAAAAATGTCCAGATCAAGACATTCGTCTATGTATACATACATGTAAGCACACATGAATACATAATGTGTACCTTGTGTGTGTGGGGGAGAGGGGTGTCAAGGAAGATTGTGAGCTAAAAATAATGGTTTAAAGGTAGTCAACATAGAGGTTAGTTAATTCATTTTCAGACATCTCGAATGGGTATGTATAGATAGAATAATAGAGTGATTAAAGTGTCCTTTTTTAAAAATATGCTCTAATTTTTAGAACGTTTTTCTACTGACAGAAAAATAGTTCATTGTTTTATTCACATTTCCTTCGTTTTTTCCCATGTCCATTTTCTATTCCAGGATCCCACTCAGGATACCACATTTAAATTTATTTATTTATATATTTTTTATTTTTATTTTTTAATTTAAATTCAATTTAATTCATATATAATGTATTATTAGTTTCAGAGGTAGAATTTAGTGATTCATCAGTTGCATATAACACTCAGTGCTCATTAGTTCAAGTGCCCTCCTTAACGCCCATCACCCAGTTATCCCATTTCCCACCCACCTCCCCTACAGCAACCTTCAGTTTGTTTCCTAGATTTGAGTCTCTTCTGGTTTCTTTCCCTCTCTGTTTTCATCTTATATTTCCTTCCCTTCCACTACGTTCCTCTGTTTTGTTTCTTAAATTCCACATATGAGTGAAATTATATGATATTTGTCTTTCTCTGACTTATTTCATTTAGCATAATACCCTCTAATTCCATCAACGTTATTGCAATGACAAGATTTCATTCTTCTTGATGGCTCAGTAATATTCCATTCTAGATATATACCACATCTTTATCCATTCATCTTTCGGTGGACATCTGGGCTCTTTCCATATTTTAGCTATTGTGGACATCGCTGCTATAAACATTGGGGTGCATGTGCCCCCTTGAATCAGTACTGGATACCACATTATATTTAGATGTTATGTCTCCTTAGGCTCCTCTTCGCTATGACAGTTTTTCAGATTTTCCTTGTTTTAGATGACCTTGACAGTTTTGAGCAATACTCATCCGAGATATTTTTGTAGCATGTCCTGTTATTGGGATTTGTCTGATGTTTTTCTCATGATTAAACCAGGGTTGTGGGTTTGGGGGAGGAAGACCACAGATGCCAAGAGTTATTTTCATCACGTCAGGATCCATCCTATCAACATGATTTATCATGGTTGATATTGATCCTGATCACCTGCTGAGACTATTGGCCGTTTCCTCCACTGTGAATAAGTCTTTAAAAATGAGACTATGCTGCACATATCATTTTTCCTTAAAATTATTTAATTTTTTTCAAGAAAACTGTAACTGAAAGATTTGCCGAATAGAGAATGTATTTTATATATTTGCTTGTAAAAGACTTTTCTTATTAGGATAGTAAACATCTACTCTTTCAACTCCCACTGTTGCTGGTGTTCTAAGTTAAAGAACAATCTAGCCCTATTGCACGTGCTTTGGGGAGGAGTGTCAGTCAAGATGTCCGGTCAAATATTGGCTAAGAGATAAGGGCTTATTTAGCAGAGGCAAATCAATGCATTTTTCCGGATATTTAAATCTCGAATCTTAACACTAACAGGAAATAGTCAAAACTGATTCAATACGAATGTGGTACTCCCAGGAAACTCTTCATTAATTCCAGCTGTCTTGTTCCCCAGAGCCTTACTGTCCTTCTGGTGCCGATGGTTGTCTTTCTTTGATTCTGTGATCTGCTCCATTCATTTTTTTCTTAGGCTTTGATAGCTCTTGTGTCTGTTGCTTACGGTGAAAAAATTCATTAATTATAATTACTTTAAAGTAATAATGAATAACTTAAGAATTTCTTAAAGAATAACTTAAGGCTTTATTTTTACCATATTCATATTTCTTCTTTAAATAGATTTCATGTCCTTCTTTCTCAGCTCTTGGAAGTTTCCTCCTACTTCCTCTCCTTCCCTCATTTTTGTTAGTTGAGCTATTGTTTTCATGGTTTTAAAAACCATAAACCATATAAAGCATGGTTTATGACTATAGTGATTGGGAGGCCTTAGTTACGCTGGATAACAGCAACCATAAATCTTAATGGTTCAACAAAAAGGTTTCCCTTACTCATGCTGCAGGGCCATTGTAGGTCAACTGGAAGCTCTGTTGTGTGTCTCTTTACTTAGGGATAGGATTTCCATATTCCCGACAGACAGGAATCTTCAGGATTTGAGAAAGAGGACAACATTCCTGTGGATTCTTGGAAATTCCCCAAAATGCAAGTTATTCTGTATGTTGCATCATAATCCACATATTTTAAAATTATAATATGTGTCCATGTCTATAAAAAATAAATCCTTTTTTGTAATGTGGTTATGCTAAAACCTTCAGAGGTTTTCTTTAATAAGGAAAAAGGATTCTGACCATGGGTATAGGGTTCATTTTTGGGTATGATGATCATGTTCAAAAATTAGTGTATTATTTATACAACCCTGTGACTATACTAAAAACCACTGAATTGTATACTTTAAAAGGATGAATTTTATGGTATATAAATTATAACTCAATAAAGAGAAAATAGATCATAATAAAAGAATAATTGATTATTATTAGGAACCAAAATATTATGATGAGCTTTTATATTTTCTCTCTGTATATACTTTCCCAAAATATTTTATATATTCTAATAAATATTTAACATGTTATAGCAATGTAATGCTAATATATATAATGTTATATACAATATATGTAATGGATATATTCATTCATAATAATAAAACTATTCTTCTATTGTATATAATAATATAAACACATATTTATGTCATATATGGTACATAATATCTATTTATAAATATATGGGTATATATGCATACATATATATGTGTGTGTGTGTGTGTATATATATATATATATCAATGACATGTGAAAATAGTATTTACCTGATATTGACATTTGGTGATATCAAACTTTAAAAGAAGGTATCATTAACACAAAATAAAGACCAAATTAAAATCATTTAAATAATTGATAGATAAGACCCCCAATATTTAAATTCCCCTGCCAATCTTATTATTTTTTGGTGTTGAATTGTGGCCTGGTACTTCTACTTCTTATACTGAGTATAAGCTTACTCGTGTATGAATACTGACACATTAAGGAAATGGTCACTTATGAGTGTTGATACACATCGGTCCCTTAAGTACTTTGCAGACTCAGTATCTCCAACAGCCCATTCTAGTCACTTAGCTAGTGAATTATCACTCATGTTTCTGATACTTAGAATGGAAACACAACATGATATGCTTCCACAGTGTTGTTTTTGCTATTAATTGCTGGGATACACAATTACTTGTTTTTTCACATATCTGCATTAATTCTTCACAATAATATAATGAGGTAGTATTTATCAACATTGCTTTTATGTATGTGAACATTTAAGACTTAGGGAAAAAAGTAACTTAGGGTACCTGGTAGGCTCAGTTGGAAGAGCATGCAGCTCTTGATCTCCGGGTTGTGAGTTCAAGCCCCATGTCAGGTGTAGAGATTACTAAAATAAATAAATAAATAAACAAATAAACAAACAAATAAATAAATAAATAAAGTTAAAAAAAAAAAGGAAAATAAGTAACTTGACCAAGATTGCACAGGTACTGAATGGCATTTGACTAATACTTGCCGTCTCCATGTAATGTGCCAGGCACATTACTGAGTGAATCATATACTTCAGCATCTCTAAAGGGTGGGTATTATGATCTATACTTTCTTTGATAACAAATAGGTCTCAAATATCCACTTGGTTCCATAATAGAAGAATTAAAAATCACATCTTTACCCTCAAAAGGATTAGTAGTCAAATAAATTTCAATACTACAGTTACTTATAAGAAAAAAAAAGTCAAGAAGCAGGAGATTTTCTTCAAATTCAAGTCCCCTGCTACAAACATTTCTAGATCATATGATAATTGTCTTTCTCTGATTGACTTATTTCCCTCAGCATAATACCCTCCAGTTCCATCCATGTCGTTGCAAACGGCAAGATTTCGTTTCTTTTGATAGCTGCATAGTATTCCATTGTGTGTGCGTATATATATATATATATATATATATATATATATATATATATATATA
>LNAC01000210.1:1882198-2061260 GCA_002007465.1 Ailurus styani
CTAATCTCACAAAACAAACTGAGGGTTACTGGGGGGTGGGAGGGTAGGGATAGGGTGGATGGGTTATGGACATTGGGGAGGGTTTGTGCTTTGGTGAATGCTGTGAAAGATGTAAGCCTGATGATTCACAGACCTGTACCCCTTGGGCAAAGAATAAAAATAAAATTAAAACAAAAAACCAAAAAAAACCACAAACATTTCTAGAGCCAAATTAAATATATAGTCCTTGCTATGGACTGGCACGTTTGTGTCCACCCTCCCAAATTCATATGTTGAAACTCTAAGTTTCAGTGCAATGGTATTAGAAGGTGGGCCTTTGGGAGGTAATTAATTTTAGATGAGGTCATGAGGGTGGTACCCCCATGATGGGATTAATGTCCTCATAAAAAGACAAGGAGTCTAGCACTTTGCTCTTTCAGTCCTATGAGGATACAATGAGAAGACTGACATCTGCAAATTAGGAAGAAGACCCTCACCAGAAACTGAATCTGCAAGCACCTTGATCTTGAACTTCCCAGCTTCCAGAACTGTGAGAAGTGAATATCTGTTGTTTAAGATACCCAGTCTATGGTATTTCTGTTAGAGTAGCTCGAACTGATTGAGACAGCCCTATAAGTTTAAGAAGAGTAGCCAACGAGGAAGATAGAAAATATTAGGACAGGGGTGTGATTTGGTTCTATCTTTCGTCTGTCTTCAAAATTTAATAGAAAAGAAAGCATTAGGTAGGCCATTGGTGATAAATTGGCTACCATCTTCAGCTTCCATTGATACTTAGGTCTGGCCTTTGCATATACCTGCTTTGAGGCTTTTGGTGTTGCCAATGAACTGTGGGCTCAGCAAGTTCATCTTCCTTCTCTTTGTTAAAGGAAACTTGTTTAATGGTGCAGCAGTGCCTGATAAAAATTTTAACGAAGGACATTTTAGTAACCCAAGTAACCTGTTCAACCAAAGTTGCATCTGAAGCCATTAAACCTTTGGCCCTATACCTTCTGGGCATGAGTCCAAATGAGAAAACTAAAACAAGAACCTCAGTCACATTACTATTTCCTGCCCTAAGCTCTTTGCCTTAGTGAATAATTTGTACATGGTAGAATTCTATCTGTTCTTGGCAAATACTTATACAGGCTTCTTTTGAAATAAAGACTCTCCTCCACAATACTGAAGTTAAATGTTCTTAATTTTTTTAGATGAGAACATCTGATGTGTGCAGAATTTTTTAAAAATGTACTTCTTGTTTATTGTATTTCTTCTTCTACTGGTTCTTCTCATTTATTTATGCATAAGGATAATTTCAATGAATCAGTGATTAAGCAAGTATAATTCTAATACCAAGGGGGAAGTTTCCTTTACAAATCTTATTTTAATAAATTAAAGAGAGGCCTGGTGAGAGAGAGGAAGAAGTTCTCAGGGGGCATAGAGAGAACTATTTTAAAAATACATACATAAGTCCCATCTTTGTTACTGATTTATTTAATATGTATAGACATCCATTGATTACAAATGTACATAAATGCATACAATGATAAAGTGCATATTTAAGTATGCTTTTTACTATGTTCTCTTTTTAATTTTCTTTTCCACTTTTACTTAAAAGTTAAGTAAAACTTTCTCCCTTATTCTAATATTGCTACCAGCACCCACAAACACTGATGCAGGGAGACCATCTTACATTTTAATACATAGATAGCTGTATTTTTGGCCGTGCTTATGAAGTTACATTAAATGAATATATGTCTGTCTATACAAACACACTTATGTGAGGCTTTTAGGTCTTTGCTTAGTTTCCAAAAATGGCATGAGAGTAAATATGCTTTTTATATCTTGCTCTTTTCCTTCAACCGAAGTTCTAGGAAATCCTCTTTTGAGTTAAGCGGTGTAAACCTATTTATTATTTTTAATAAACACAATATACCCTAAAGTGTGGATTTAGCATAACTTTTTCAATCATCTCCCTTTCACTTGTTTCCAGCTTTTTAAAAATTCTAATAATTATGAACAATGCTACAGTAATTATCTTCGTACATATTTTCACGCACTTTGGTGTTTTTCATTCTTCAGAATAGATGTCCAAGAGAGAAATTATTAGGTCAAAGCACGTATCAGTTGCCAGAGGCTAGACAGTGTGAGTCAAACTGCCATCCTTGGTGGCTCCCTAGCTTATCATTCTAGCAGCTGGAAGGAGATAAGCGCATGGAGGGGCCTTCCACGAGTGGGAGCTTTATAAGGACCTGGCCTAGTAGGGGTACTGTTAGGGACTGATTGTTTGTGTCCCCCCCCAACCAATTCATATTCAAACTCCTAATTCCCAAATCTAGGTATTTGCAAGTGGAGCCTTTGGGAGATAACTGGTTTAGATGAGATCATCGGGGTGAAACTTCCACAATGGGGGGTTAGAGGAAGAGGAAGAGATGTCAGACCTTTCTCTGCCGTGAGAGGGACGCAGCAAGAACGCTGCAAGCCAGGAAGTGGGCACCCACCAAGAACTAAACCTGCTGGCACCTTAATCCTGGACTTCTCTGCAGCTTCCAGAACTGTGAGAAATGAATATCTGTTGTATAATACATCAAACCTCACCCTGTGCACCTTAAATGCAACGATTATTTGTTAATCATTCCACCCAAAAAGCTGAAAAAATCTATTGCTTAAGCGCCCCAGTCTATGGCATTTTGTTATAGTTGCCCAAGGACAGTACAGCCACAAACCGCTCCTGCTCAGTCATTGGCCGAAAGCAGTCACGGGAGGCAGGAAAATGAAATCGAAGCATATGCCACAGAAGGAGAGAAAAATAGATGTTGGAGAGCACTGAGCATTCGCTTTCAATAATGTGTGTGTGTGCTTCCCTAAATGTTAGTAGTTTGCTTTTCAGAAAGTCTGTAGCTCTGCATTTCTTTACTGGCCGGACATAGATATGTGTTACAGGGTTTTTTAACTTTGAACACTGTGCTGATTGTTAATTGATCTTTTAAAAATATAACTTGCATTTGTTTTTCTGATTGCAATTAAATTCAAACATCTTTTCCAATGCTGCTGGCCGTTGTATTTACTTCTCTGTGAATCGCTACTTCATATTCTTAGTCACGTGTTTTAATGGAGGTTGTTGTTGCCTTATCAGGCAACAGGAGGACTGTTATAGTTATTAACCTCCGAATTGCAAATATCTTTGCCAAATCTGTCATTTTCTTTTTACCGCAGTTGTGGTATTTTTTCCTGTAAAAATGTTACACTTTAAAATTATAAAATATTTATCTTTTTTCTTATGGTTTCTGGTATACCAGCTTGGTTAAAAAGTTCTCCACAAAAATTGTGCATATAGTCTCCCACGTTTTATCTATAATGCTGCTGCCCTGTGAAAGTTTAAGCATTTCATCTATCAGGATATTATTCATTTTAAGGGAAGTGATAAATTGCGGGCATGCGTAGAGAGGTGAATTCATCACTGTAAAGTTGGATTCATTCGAACAAACTTTTTGGCCAAACACTGACTTGTACAACATAAGATAGGGTTCAATTTTATTCTCTTACAAATGTATAAGTGTCCAATCTCTAAGTTTTTGGCTTCTCAATATTTCAACCAATAGTAAAAATATTCTTGTCATTTTTTCCCATTGTTCATCTTTTGGAGTGTGGGAAAACACATCCGTGAGATCACCACAGAAGCCTCTTGAGCTTTTGTAAGGAAATGAACATCCGCTATCACATTGTAAAGAAGAGAAGCCTGCTTATCCAGGCTTATCCAAAAACTGATCAAATTCTGTGAAATTCATCACTTGCTTTCATAGGAAAAAAAATGTAAGTATAAAAAGTAACTGCAGACTTAAAACCATGATAAAAGTAATAATAAAAATCTATACCATTAAGAAAACTACAAGATGGATGTGAAGTCTCACACACGAACACATTTTTCCCTTCGCTCCTTTTGCCTTTATGTTCAGGAAGGAATTGCGACCCATTGATTCTTTCCTTTCATTGTCAAAGAAAAATGTCAAGGTTAGAAACCACTTGCAGTCACATTACTTTGGACCCCCACTTTCTTCTCACTTATTCTTTTAAAAACCCTTTGCTTGGGCTTAGTAGGGCAAGTTGAATGTCTGAGATCTAAAATGTCATAAAGAAATGCTCTTGTTAAAAAAATCACATTTCCATGAACAGAAATATTCAGAACACAAGGAGAGGATAGCACATTTTAAAATACCAGAGTAAACCATGGTATTCTTTCCCCAATCAGCTGTACACAGCTTCTGTTAGATTGTATGCTAACGGAGCCCTCACACACAGAATGTCACTGACATGAAGAAATTCTAAGAAAAATTTTTAAATGAAGTTTGATTTTCCTGGCAGACATTGCTAAAGCTATTCCAGTTTAGATGTTCTGAGCACAGCCCTGAATTTCAGCACTTCTCCAGTTTCAATCACTTCCACGGGCATATCTTTATTTAATCATTTCAGTTTGAAAGGCATATTTGTTGTCCATTTTAAGCACATTTCTTTCATTATCACTTTGTCACCCAAAAATAGTGTTTTCTTGAGGGCTCATTTTTATTTAGCAAAAATGACCATAATGCCCTTTAAAAGTTGTGAAATCTTCTTTTGAATATTTTCAAATACCTAGAGCCATAGACTCAAAGATTCTCAGAATGATTTAACTTGTATTCGTGTATCAGGCTAAAATATGTTAAGAGAAGAAACAAAACAGTATGTACGGTGGGGTGCTGATTTCTTAATTATAAAAATTGGTACCACTCAAACTATTTTGGCAAAAATATCTCTCGGGACTACTCTGGTCATTTTCTTGAAAGCATGTTCTTTTATTTTTTTTTATTTATTTTTTTTAAAGATTTTATTTATTTATTTCACAGAGGGAGAGAGATCACAAGGAGGCAGAGAGGCAGGCAGAGAGAGAGAGAGGGGGAAGCAGGCTCCCCGCCGAGCAGGGAGCCCGATGCGGGCCTTGATCCCAGGACCCTGAGATCATGACCTGAGCCGAAAGCAGAGGCATTAACCCACTGAGCCACCTAGGCGCCCTTGAAAGCATGTTCTAGTCAAATGATTAATGTCTCCCTAATGCAGAGAACCGCCATGACTTCTCTGGTTTCTCACTCTTCCTCCTGTTGGGCTTCATGTTTGGAGAATGGCTTGATTCAACAACTTCTTTGATAGCTATAGCTATAAAATAGCCTTACATCCAGATNTGAAAGCATGTTCTAGTCAAATGATTAATGTCTCCCTAATGCAGAGAACTGCCATGACTTCTCTGGTTTTTCACTCTTCCTCCTGTTGGGCTTCATGTTTGGCGAATGGCTTGATTCAACAACTTCTTTGATAGCTATAGCTATAAAATAGCCTTACATCCAGATGTAATGAACAATGTAATTATTCTCATTATATATAACAGTAGCAAACTCCCATTTGGGTTCTGGAGAATTCTGAGAAACTGAGGAAAGTTGAGATCCCTCTTCCAAGAACAATGAATGTACAAACGAGCACTGATGGGTTGATAAGGTGTTTCTTCTACTCCATGGAGCCTTAATGGACCACTGTCTAAGATTCAGTGTTGACATTGTGATAGTGATCTACTGCTATGTAACAATATTGTCACAAACTTAGCACTTAACACAACACACATTTTTTATCTTACAGCTGCTATTGGTAGGAGTCCTGGCTATGCTTAGCTGGGTTCTCTGCTTTAGGGTATCACAAAGTTGTAGTCAAGGTATTGTCAAGCCCTATGATCTGAGACCTGAGTAAGATCTACTTCCAAACTTGTTGGTAGGACTCAGTTTCTTGCAGGGACTTGAAGGCCTAGTTTCTTGCCAGTTGTTGACCAGAGGCTGTCCTGACTGAAGTTCACAACATGACATTATTGTTGACTTCTTTAAAGCCAGCAAGTGGGAGAGAATCTAGCAAGACCATCTTACAATTTTTTTCAGCTTTATTGAGGTGTAATTGACAAATAAAAATTGTGTATATTTAAAGTGGGTGACGATGTTTTGATATACATATACATTTTGAAATGGTCCCCCAATCAAGCTAGTTAACATTTCCACCACCTCACATAATTACCTTTCTTCTTTCTTTCTTTCTTTTTCTTTCTTCCTTCCTTCCTTCCTTTTTTCTTTCTTTCTCTTTCTTTCTTTCTTTCTTTCTTTCTTTCTTTCTTTTTCTTCCTTCCTCCCTCCCTCCTTCCCTTCCTCCCTCTCTCTTTCTTTTTTTCTCTCTCTCTTTCTTCTTTCTCTTTCTTTTTTTCTTTCCTTCTTTTTCTTTTCTTCTTCTTCTCCTTCTCCTCCTCCTCCCCCTGCTTATTCTTTTTCTCCTTCTTCTCTTGTGGAGACAGTACTTAAAGTTTCCCTTCTTAGCAAATTCAAGTATACAGCTTTCTTTCTGTCTGGAACCATGGAGGGTGCAGAAAAAAAGAATAAGAAGGTTCCTGCTGTGTCAGAGTCTCCTAATAAAAAGCAAAGGAATTCTGCAGAGTTAATATCAAGTGTCTGAGAAAAAAATTTGTTCAAAAGATGCTTCAAAAGGCATTGAGGAAGCTTATTTGTGAAAAAGCTAAGCATTATCACAAGGGATATAGACAGATCTACAGAACTAAGATTCAAATGGCGAGGATGGCAAGAAAAGCTGGCAACTTCTATGTACCTGCAGAACCAAAATTGGCATTTGTCATCAGGATCAGAGTTCTCAATGGTGAGAACCCAAAGGTTTGAAAGATGTTGCGGCTTCTTCCTCTTCACCAGATTCAATGTCACCTTTGTTAAGCTCAAGGCTTCAGCTAACATGCTAAGGATTGTGGAACCATATATGGCCTGGGGGGTGGGGAGGACGGGGACGGGGGCAAACCTGCAGACTGTACATGAGTTGATCTACAAGCATGGTTATGGCAAAATCAACAAGAAGTGACAGATAACACACTGATTACTCCATCTCTTGGTAAAGAAGGCATCATCTGCATGGAGGATCTGATTGATGAGATCCATACTGTTGGAAAAGGTTTCAAAGAAGAAAACAATTTCTTATGGCCCTTCAAATTATCTTCCCCATGAGGGAGAATGAAGAAAAAGGCCATGCACTTCGTTGAAGGTGGAGATGTGGCCACAGGGAAGACCAAATCAATAGCTTACTGGAAGGATGAACTAAGGTATCTAACTATGATCATTGTTTTCATCTGGTCAGTTAAAACATGATCACTTTCAAATTGAAAAAAATTCAAGTATGCAATATGGTTTTGTTAACTATAATCGCCATGCTGTACATTAAATCTCCAGAATTTACTCATGTTATGTAACCAGAACTTTGTACTCTTTGACTAACACCTCCCTGTTTCACCCGGTGCTCAGCCCGTGATAACCACCAGATGCAACTCCCTGCATCTATGAATTTGACTAGTTTAGATTCCTCATATAAGTGAGATCATGCAGTATTTGTCTTTCTGTCTGGCTTATTTCACTTAGCGTGATGTCCTCCAGGTTCATCCACATTGTCACAAATGGCAGGATTTTCTTCTTTTCTTAAAGTTGAATTACATGTGTATATACTCACATTCTCTTTATCCTTTCATCCATCGGTAGACATTAGGTTGCTTTCCATATCTTGGCTATTGTGACTAATGCTGCTGTGAACAGGGGAGTACAGATACCTCTTTGAGATACTGATTTTATTTCCTTTGGGTACATACCCAGAAGCAAGATTGCTGGATGATATATTTCTACTTTTAATCTCCTGAGGAAGCTCCATAATGTTTTCCATGGTGGCTGTACCAATATGGGACATAAGGGTTCACTTCACACACTTGCCAACGCTTGTTATCTTTTGTCATTATGATAATAACCATTCTAAATTGTGTGATTTTTAATTAAAATAATAGTAAATAATCTGAATTTCTCATTATAATATGAAGTAAAAAATTAATAGTTCTAACAATTTTTAGGTGTGCATAAGATTACCTGAAGTTGTATTTTATATTCAAAACAGCCATGTAGTTTTTATGTAATTGATGAGTTACTACATATTTCCTCACCACATTTTTTAAAGAAGGGGTTTGGCTTATATTTGTTATTTTCAAAATGAAGAGCTCTATTAATTCCAAGTCCTGTGATCTAGTTACTTCATGGGTAAAATGATAATATTTATTGCATAATTTAAAAATCATATAATGCAGTAATTTAGGAATTATTTTCCCAACACATATGTGGTCAAGACAGTTGGGCAATAAATAAAATTACCACTGGGAGTGGGAAGAGGGAGAATTTAACAGTAACTGGAGTGATCACAAAGGACTTCAAGAAGGTGATCCATAATAATTTTTTGAAACTAGGAGAAAACCATAAGGTCATTTAGTCTAATGACATTATTTTACATGTGTAAAGACCGTTGTGCATACTCCTAAATCGTATATGCGGCTGAGCATTCAATCCCTGTACGTGGATACTCTACTGTGTCCATTTTCGTATGCTCTATTTTTAAGGATTTTCCAGGCAGAAGTGAAGGGTTTTACTTGACTCATGATTTAAAAATTGGGTGTGGGAAAGAGTTTTTATCATAAATGGAGTTCATTCATTCCTTCCATGGAGACTCTAAGCTTCTTATTTTCAAAACAAGAGAAATCTTTTCTGAGGCAAAATGAACAGAGGTTTGGAGTAGAGATCCAACTGCCTTAAAGAAGGCATGATGTAAAATGGACTAGAGGCAAAAGAGATGGAAATTGCATGTTTTCTGGAAAGAAATTTGGCCAGAAAAATTTCAAACATTCTGACCTATTAATACTTATAAGGAAATAAAAATGTACCAACAAAGATTTATATACTTAAATGTTCACAAAATTATTTATAAAGCAAAAGCTGAAAAGTATCTATGTGCTTGATTAGAATAAGATATTCCTTGATATTCTGAATCTTTTTGGGGGGTTAACTCTTCTTAAGTCTTCTGACATAAATGAAGTAGAATAGTAACTTATCAGGTGGAACCATGCTAGTCTAAATGAAGGCTAGCCCAGTTATGCTGGGTTTTTGGCAATTTGCAGAACTACCACAAATGATAGAAATGAATTCCTAAGCTGCCAAAAAAATTACTGGCTCAAATGAAGGCAGTTTCTATTTGGCTAAACTCTTCAAGAAGATAGTCATTAACATTTTGAAACTTCCATCACTTGTTATTTCTTAAGTTAAAGGGAAGTTAAATTGAAAACTTTATGAAAAAATTCCTATATTAAAATAAAGCATAGTTTTTGGTTTTTTTCCCCTCCCTTTTTCTCAGTTGTTTTTATGGGACTAGATTCTTGAAGACAAAGCTAACACAACAAGAAATTTTAAAAACGTGGTTTCAAAGAGCGGCTTCACTGTCTTATTGATAAACTGATATATTATTATCAAACCAATTTTAATTCAGTCTTCAAAATGTAATAGTTCTTTCAGAATCACCAGGAGACACTTTAAGAATAATGCATTTTGTCCATCATTTACTTTCATCTGTCATTTAAATACTGATTTTTTTTCCCCATTGGAAAAAAAAGAAAGTTTTACCATGTTTTCAACATGCTGTCAAGAATGTCTTTACTGTCATCCCAGGAGATGTCTATGCAATTTCCTCTCCCTGGAGGGATGATATACCGACCTTCCTCATTCAGACTGAATAAAGTAGGTTACGGTGGCACTACCCACCTCCTACATATAACTTCATTTCTATCAGTAAAGAGACAAAAGAAACTTTAAGAATTAAAATCGCTTTTTCTTCATTTTCTCAGTGTTCCCTTCAGATGGAATTTGGAAACTAACTGAGGTTGAACATTAATTAAGGTCTAAAGATTTGCAAACTTCCTCTCAAAGTCAACCATTCCTAAGTGACCCTGGTTACTGATGAAAGACAGAAAGGCAGAAAGCATTTTCTGAAACTTCAGAGACAGAATGTGTTCAACACAGATGCCCAGGAGAAGTGGCAGTTCCAAAACCCTGTATCAGGGAGACACTTAGCATGTCTGACTCCGTATTTCTTCTATTTCCCTTGCTGCTGTGACCTAGAGCTTAGAGACTTTGGCTTAATCCTGCACACAGACGTGTTAATCATCAAAGGATTTTCAAAAGGAATTTATAGCTGAAATTTGAAAGAAAACTTTTTTTTTTACCCCAACTTACCTCACTCAAGGAGATAAGGGAATACGTACAGAAATGACTATGCTATGTTTAAGGTTGGCAGGAATGACATGACCAGATTCCTGCACCCAAAATCAACTGACCAAGGGCAAAAGAAGTTACACAACCTTCCTCGGATGTCAGTAGCCTTTTCACTTGAAGTGCCTGCCTTCCTCGTTCCCCTCTTCCTCACTTAAAAGAAGCTCAGATCTCATGCTGGGGGAGATGGTTCTTTGGGACAATATTCGCCATGTTCTTCATTTGCTGGTTTTTCAAATAAAGTTGCTTTCCTCACCCCAAATCTTGCCTCTTGACTTACTGGCTTGTCGTGCAGCAAGCAAAATAAGTGTGGAATGGATTACAACACCTGCTTACTCGTCTTTAAGTAAAAAAAAAAAAGTATATATTATGAAATGCTATGAAGACTTGGTTTCTGAGAGCAAGGTTTAGGAATTTTTTGGTGTTTTTGCTAAAATGGTTAAAAGTGTCTTACTCTTTCAATTTAATTTTCTAGAAAATTAAGAATTAGCATACACTCCCAAAATTAGGGGCAAAGATTAAAGGATATATAATGAATTAGTTCCTCATATTAGGTTAATGAATATAATAAAAATGACCTCTGAGACATTAAGAGGATCAATACCTGGAAAACGTGAAGTAGTTTGACCAGCCCTAGGGATAAGTTATCAAGTGTTAATCTGTAAAAATTAGTAATAATCCCACTGAAGTCATTAAAATATTTTACTTATTTTAAATTAATTTTTCAAGCAATTGCTCTTGCAGATATGAATAAAATATTCATTGGTATGAAATTATGCACAAGACTTATTTGCAAAGTCTCCATATCCATCATCCATTCATCCATTAATTTATTATCTTATTTATTCTGCAAAATTTATTGTCAGGTGTGATGCACTCTCTTAAGACACTGAGGATATAGAACAAACAAAAAATACCTTCCTATCCCTCAAGGGAGTTCAGTCTAATCAGCAAAAAGGATTTGTATAATAATAAATACAATATTGAATTTAAATAATCCTTTTTTAAAGACGTATTTATTTGAAAGAGGAAGATAGAGAGAGAGAGAGAGAGAGAGAGAGATGTGTGTGTGTGTGTGTGTGTGTGTGTGTGCGCGTGTGCACACGCACATGAGTGGGGTAGGGACAGATGGAAAGAATCTTCAAGAGGACTCCCACTGAGTGTGGAGCCTGATGAGGGGCTTGATCTCATAACCCTGAAATTATGACCTGTGCCAAAACCAAGAGTCAGCCCCTTAACTAACTGAGCCCTCCAGGGACCCCTTAAATAATATTTTTAAACCATATGCTGCTTTATATTTTTAAAGTATAAACGAGAAGAGTAAATTGTGCTACAGAGAGGGAAAGTTAGAAAAGATTATATGGAAGACATTTAAGCAGGGAACCAGGCAAAATTATATGAAAATGATATAAATTACTCTGACCTTGAATCCTTATCCCCCCAAATTGGGTTACCACTTCCTATTAAATCAATGGAGCTTTGAGAGATCAATTAACATGCCCGAAGTTACTTAGTGACTGGAAGTTGTTTCAGAATTTTAATCTACGTCATTGTCTAAAACCTGTGTTCTTTCCTCTACTCAACATTGCTCATTCCCACACCTCCTTGCCTGAGACCTGCTGTAAAGATTTCTCTCTTCCTTCTGCTTGTTTTAAAGATCAATGTCACTCATGACATGTCTTCCTTGTTTTGGACCCTCACCGTACTTAATTTCAAGGAACTATAGAATCATAGAGATGGAAGGGATAGTTGAAGACATCCAATTCAACAATTGTTTCACAGCAAAGGGAAAGAAAAAAATCCCAGCGAAGTGACTTGAGCAAAGTCAGAAAGCTACTTAGCTGCAGAGTAACTCCAAAACCATCTAGTCCGGGCACCTTCCTTTGTGCCTAAACTATCCCTTCTCTGGGTGGTCATAATACCCAGTGGATACAATTTGTTTTAAGGAAAGAACTGGCTTTCTTCTTTTTAGCCTCAAAAAATGTGCTAAGTACATGGGAATGGGCAGCTGAGAGCCATGAAATGAAAGGTAACAAATAAAGAAATCCCTCTGTTCAGCATAAGAAATGGGGGTGTAAAAGAGTAAGAGGTGAATCAAGAAGGCAGAGCATCCAAGCCAGAGCCCCAAATTGTCAAGGTCAGAGACCATGATTTTTAGAAGCGCAAGTGGTATTTTTATTGTGTGGCTAGAAGTTGAATCCTCTTGAAAGAGGACTTCAACGACCTCCATTTCGACATCAGTCTGTACTTTCTAATTGATTAAGTCCTTTCCAGCTTATCTCTCAACTCACAAAAAAGACCCTGCAGGGCAAAGCGCCCCTTGAAGGGAACTGAAACTACCCCCTCAAGCTGCCCTAAATGCCAGCAAGACCCTTTGTGATTGACCTCAAAGGACCGAGCTGACTTTTGCTGCCCCGCGGGACGTACACACCGACCTTTGCCCCATACTTTCCTTATGTAAACCTGGAAGAATTTTCAACACTGAAGACAGTCTTTGAAACTTCAGTCCACTGTCTTCCTGATGTTGGTCTCACTGAAGTCAATTCCCTTCTCATTTCACCACCACTTGTCTCTGTGCCTTTGGATCTTGCCAACACTGAGGGGGCCATACTTGGTCTTTCGGGGGACCATGAAGCTGGCTGCACTTGCATCCTTGTGCCCTGTTTACACTCTCTGTCCTCGACTTTAGGAAAACCCACTACAGGCATCATCAACACCTTCTAGTCTAGAAATGAAAGAAAATGAATTACATTCCATTTCTGGGATTGCCTTGTGAAATTAGAAACAAATCCTGATTTAGTCAGGAGAGACTAATACTAGGAAGGACAGATGCAGAGGGAGCGGGAACAGGAAGGGACTCTTGCGGGGGCAGGAGTGCTATGTCAATAGGGAGAACTCTGACCATAACACAGGCAAGAGTCTTAAGAGTTAGGAACAAAGGGTTGTGTAGCTTTTGTCTTTGTTTTTAATGGGGAGAGGGGGACAAAGACAAGGACAAGAAACAAGCCTAGAAAAAACCAGGGGAAATGGGATAAAAGGGTGGCTTGATGGGAGAGTGGATCCGAGTGTTTGATCCTGAGGCTCACAGAAGGGGCTGTGCTGGCTCAGACTGAAGGTGAGTCAAGTTCAGGGGAAAGAGAGAGGTTCCTACAGTTTTGTAGACTCTTTCGTACTCCCTAGAGTTCAGAGAGGGGTATAGAGGAAGAAAGAAGCTCAAATGCATATTCCAATTGAGAGGAAACCACACAAAGAATATGTGGTGAGGTAGCAAGAGCTGTATGAGCTATAAGTAGATAAAAAGCAAGGGAGGAATTCATACTCTTATTGATCTATGATATTATTTTATTTCGGTGCAGTTGGAATTTTTCTAGTTAAATGTTAATTGTTTATTAGTAGTTCAGTTCTATTGGGTTAGGATATAGTCTACATGTGATTTTTTTAATGATGCACTCTCTTGTTGATTGTGGAAGAGTTTCCACAGGTACTTGGAAAGAATGTTAGTTCTGTCATCACTGCGGGAAGTGTTCTATACATGTCCATTTGATCTTGTTCGTTAGTTAATTGTCTTATTCAGCCTTTCTATAACTCTACTAATTTTCTTCCAGCTTGTTCTAATAGCTATTGAATGAACTGTATTAAAGGCCTCTGCTATGCTGGTGGATTTGTGTATTTCTGTTTAGTTCTGTCATTTGGGCTTGTTTTATGTCATTCAAAGTTACGATTTTTGGTACATAAATTTAAAAAACTCTCCTATCTTCCAGTTGAATTGACGCACTTGAAATATATTTATCTTTCATAATGCTTCTTGTCTGGAAGCCTCCTTTGTCTGATATTAGTAAAGTGATCATAAGTTTCTTTTCATAGTATTTGCACGATCTATCTTCCTCCACCATTTTATTTTCAACCATTTTAGGTTATATCTCTTATGGTAGCATGCATTTTATTTTATTTAGCCTAGTCTCCCTTTAGATTAATATTTTTATTATTCCATTTTTTTTTCTATCAGAAAGTTGGTTATAAATTCTTTCACCATTCTATTTTTGGCTACTCTAGAGATTACCACATGCATCACTGACTTCTTGATGCTCTCAGATTAAAAATCTCAATTAGATTTTTAAAATCTACTTCTCTTCCCTATTTCATCATTGTTGTCATGAATTTGCTTCTACATTTATTTAAAACTTGACAAGACATTGTGTACAGATCCAACTCATTTATATTAATGCACGTATTAAATTTACCATTTCCAGTGCTCTTCATTTATATCTGCAGCTCCATTTTCCATGAGGAAATCTCTCTAATATTGTAATCAGATCTGCTGCTGCTGATGAGTAGTCAAAGCTTTTGTTTGTCTGGAAATGTCTCTATTGCAACTTCTTTGTGCCAGGATAGTTCTTGTGGTACGTACAGGTCTAATTTGGCAAATTTTTCTTGTAGCACTTTAAAAATATGATTTCATTGTTTTTAGATTCCATTGTTTCTATTGAGAAGTCAGCTGTCAGTTTCATTGTCACTTTTTTGGTGATCACGTACTTTTTCCTTGGGCTGCTTTTAAGAATTTATCATTATTATGGTTTTCAATGGTTTTTACTGTAATGTGTATGTATGAGGTTTTCTTTTTACTTATCCCACTTGGATTACCTGAACTTCTTGAATCTGTGTGATATCTTTCATTAGTTTTGAAAAGTTCTCAGCAATCATCTCTTTAAATGCTTTTTTAAAACCAATCTCTGTATTTTTTTATTAAACTCTTTTCCTTTTTACTAATCTTACTAAATATTAGTAAGTAGACTTGTGTTTACTTGTTTATTATTCATAGATTTCACCTTCTTATCTATTTTGTCTGTTTTTCATATATTTTCTTAACTGTATTAGCCAGAGTTATGTTGAAATCTTTGTTTGCTAACTTTATTATCAGTTTCATTTGTGGGTCTACATCTAATGTTTGCTTTTTCTTTGATTATCAGTCATTTCTTTGTCTTTTCCTGTATTTAGAAATTTTTTTATTCCTAAAATTTTTTTAATTAAAAAAAATCTACAAAGAACCTGTTTGATTGATTTAATCTTCTGCCATAGTGGAGTTTCTCATTCTTGTGTTGGACAGTTAGGTGAAGGGCTGATTATTTTGCTCTTATCAGGAATTTAGTTGTGTCAAGAACGCTTGGCAGTTTTAATAATACTCAGGCTACCTCTGTTTTGTCTCAGACTGTGGTTTTTCCAAACTTTGCTTGTAAACATAATGGGTATTTTTCTCCTAAGTTCTGCCTTTCTAAGGTACTCAGTCCCACTCTCCAGAATCCTACCTTTTGAAGATAAAATCTATCAAAACATCTTGAAAGACAGACTAGCTATGCACTTGAGGCAGGTCCCACATCTCTGGCTGGACTTTGTTTCCTAAGCACTAAATGGCAGCAGAAGACCTCAATCGTTCTTTGAGAAGCTTTTACCATAAATCTCCTGCATCCCACACAGCCATAGAACTCAGAAAATATGTCATTAGTAAAACCAGTCTTGTGTTGGAGGTCCCTCAGGTTTCTAATTTGTCACTTCAGATCCACACAATTGCTTTTTGGTCTCTCTTTCACCCAGGAGCTGCCAAGACTTTTATGGCAACCTTCAAGATTTGCTAATGACTCCATTAAATATAAACGGCTAGCAACCATCAGCTTCACCTAGGACAGAGTCTTGCTTGTCTAGAATTGTGGCTCATCTAGTCTCATTTCCTCCACGGTTTTCTAATGCCTTTGAAACACATTTTTGTGATTTTCTAGCTTTTTCCAGTTCTTCTGGTGGGAGGGTGACCATTTACCACCTACTACATTTATTTAGGAGATGAAGTGTCGGTAAATATTAAAATAATTCTTGTTCTTATCTGAAATCTCATATCACTTATAGTCTCTGATGCACTAATCATATTCTTATATTGTTTCATTGCTTAATGTGTGCTAGTTTTATTTCCTTGGAAATTGCAAATGTTGAGGGAAGAAATATTGTTTTATGTCTTGTATAGACCTATCATAATACTGGACATAGCATAATTAAAAGCCCGTTTGAAACATCTGATAGTCGAAAAAGCTGGTCTCTGGGACATGATAAATATTCATCACAGTCACAATTCTTCCAGCTTTATCCTTATAAATCCTTGTCTAATCCATATATCCAGTTATCTATTCATATGTATACCCTTTCTCTCTCTGACCCCCTGCAAATTGTCTTCATAAAACTCTTCTCAAGGACTGATAGAGTAGGCATATATGAAACAAATCTACAGCTTTTGTAAATCTGCTTATGAAAAAGGTAGCTCTTTGCATTGTTTCTTATCCCTTAAGTGTGAAATCCATCCAAGAATTTAGGGCAATGAAGGTTTATTTCTCATAATAAACTCACATGCGTCCTTCAATTAAGCAATGGGAATTCTCTAATCCATGTAGTTTCTTCTTTACCCTGGCTGCCATGAAAATAAGGGCTGTTTTTTTGTTTAGTGATTAGAGCTACATGAGTGTATGTGTAATCTGTTTTTATTCTTACTCTTTACCCCTTGTTCCTCTATGTGGTATTTGTGTGTTAATTGTACTGACATTTTTGTGTGTATTTATTACAAGCCATATCAAACTTTGAAAATGGATAAGAGTCTGTATAATTATATAAAGCCAATATGATGGACTAGAGAACCAGAGGCTCATCAACTTTGACAAATGTTAGGCTTTTTTATTGCCAGGAGAACCAACTTAGCATCATTCACTTAATATTTGCCAAATATTGAATCATTACTACAACCTCATATGATTATTGTTCATTTTTCCTGACTTGTACTTTTTATTTATAAAAAGATTTAAATGCCTCTCCATGACACAAGCTCAGTCTTTGTGTGTTTAAAATTTACAGAAAAGGGGTAAAATTTCCAAAACTTTCTAGAGGATGGCCAACATAAGCTTTGGGCATAATAAAGTATCTGAAAAATATAGTTATTTTTAAAATTTTACTAGAACAATAAGAGAAACAAAGCTAAAGCTCCACCAGAGGATTTTATGAGCGAGAGTCCAGGATTTGGGTGACATAATAGACTATAATATCAAAGCTTTATAGATGTGTAGAATTAATAGGTTAGGGAGAAATTGATAACTCTTTAATGAGGACAATCTAAAATTTTCTTTTCAATAACTGTAGTTAGCATTTGTGCCCAAATGTTATACCACAGGCAACTTCATTTTCCAGATGTCAAATAAACTCTGCCCATAAGAAAGCAGATTGTTAATTCCATTCATGTATGCTAACCCCGCAGAAGACAATGTTGCTTGAAGGATCATTTCCAAATAAAAAGGACAAGCTGTGGAATTATTTGGGGCCTACCAGTAATGATCATAGTCCTGAATGAAACGAAAATTCATGCAACCACAGTTGTAAACTTGCGCTGTAGTCAGTTGTAGGTTTGGTGTATAAAGGGAAATGAATGCTCACTGAGGGCCCGTGTTGGAGCAATTTGAATAAAGTCAGTCCCCTGTGTAAGTAAGTAATTACCTAACTATGTCCTGTGGTGTTTTCTTTAAACTTCTATTAAGGTCACATTAATTCATCAAAAAAGTTATCACGACAGTGATTTTTAGAAACAAAAGACTTTATTTCAAATATATTTTACAGTTTGTGTGTAATTAGGATTGCTTTCCAGATTCTGAAATTTAATACTAAATTGAACAGGCAAGGTACAAAATGGTGGTGTTTATGTAGGCCTACTGAATTCCTACAGTTCTGGCAATTTTTTTTTTTTACTTTTTCCCTTATAAATTGAATCAGTAGAGACATCAGTGTAAAACAATTTTCATCCTCTTGGTTATATTTTGAATAGCAACAACATACTATTCCATTCCATATTCGCCTGCGTATTTAGAAAATGGCAATAACGGGGGAGTAAAATCTCATGAATCTGGACCTGACTAATTGAAAAATGATGATTATTGTGATCAGAGCCAAACTGGTTCATTCTTGGTGGTAAAAATAGTTTGCTAAGCAAATTGGTAGAACAAACAAAATCGTAGGACAGATGTTTTAGCCTGTTTAAGGAAACATAACTATTTTTAAGAACTTTTAGCAATACTATTGCATATACTTTACATACTAATTACAATGCTTACTTATAAAACAGGTCTTCTCAGCTAGCTATTAGGTTGCTTTAGCAACTCAAGAAAAATAAATCTTTCTTTTCATAAATATTCTTTAATTCAGACATCAGATTAATTCATGCTTACCTTCACTTCCATTGCTATAACTGAGGTTTCAATGATGGTGTTAAGTAATAAATAGGGATGACTGCTGACCTTCAAAATTTGGTAAGAATGACAGTGTCCTGATTTCTTAAAAACACATATGTGAATGTTCTCAAACACCAACAATTGAAATTGCCAAAACTGAGATAAATGAAAAAAAAAAAAAAGAAGAAGAACATGGGCTTTTTTTCACTATTACCAGTATTTTTTTTTTTTTGGTTGTTCAAGGCATTGACAGTAAGAAAACAACCCATTATTGCATGCTAGTCCTAAATATTCCATAAGAAATTAAAAAAACATACAGGCCAAGAACAGAATGCTTTAAACTGAAGTATCACAGGACAAAACTAAGTGAACTTTATTTGGTCGGAAAGAGAGGGTGGCGGTGGTTGGGACCTCACCCCTTGAGGGAGCACGTTTCGGAACCAGAGATTTTCCCTGTCCCCATATTGTTAGCATGTCCATTATGATAATGCCGTTTTTTGAAGTAAGGGGATGAGACTGTGACCAGTGGAGCGGTAGGTGGTCTATTATAAACACTGCATGGAATGTTTATCTCTTCACTTCTTCAATGGCTATTTTCCTTTCAAAAGAACCTCAATTTGCTTTGCAAATACTAAGTGGGTGTAGCTTTGTGTGTCTCCCTTATATTTTCAGTGTTCCGCTCCCTTGGGAGTCTCCCAAGCGTCCTACTCTGCCCATGAACTACGCCAGAGCAGAGAAACAAGGATAACGCACAGGCACCGTGCTGGTAGGTCAAACACAGTCTAGGAAGTGACAGACTATGAGCTCTTTCCAATCTCCAACTCTGGCCGCTCACTGACCCTAAGCTTCCAGGTTTTCACAGAGGCTGAAGGTTAAGCATGGTAGGCCGCAGGATCTGCAGAATTTGACACGCCCAAAGTCACTGGGAGAGGAAAATAGCTCCACCTCCTGGTTGTTTTGAGAAACCAGGGCATGCCGTAGAATTATCTGGAGCTGTTAAATAGCAACAGCTTTATCTCTATCTCCAGAGATTTCTGATTCACTACTTCTGGAGTCCGGCCCAGGAATCTACACTTTGAACAGTTAATTCTGAAGCATGTGGTCCATGGACCAGCCTTTGTAAAATACTTCGGTTAAGGGATACAACAGGAAGAGTATTAGTAGAGCATATTCTCTTTATAGACTTTATATTCATTTGAACCAGATGCTATCTGACCCAGCGTCTTGATACTTACTTAAAAACCAAACAAACAACCAAGGAAACGAAAACCCCTGCAGGAACCAGTTGCACACAGAACTATCAAGATAGAAAAACATAATATGGTGGAAGAGACGAGCAAAAACGGTCATCAGAAGGAAAGAAGGCTTCTCGTTTTTTCACATTTGCTTAAAAAGTTGAAGGTCGAATCCAGAGGCTAATGGGGTAGACCCTAAATTAGATGCTGGCAAGGTGAAAATTATAGTTCTTAGTAATTTCACAATCTGAAATTTACATTCTTTTCTATACAAACAATAGGATAAAATATAATTTTAAAGTGTGGAAACCCTGTCCCAATGATAGCATCAAACTTGGGAAAAGAACGTTAAAAGTGCCTTGGGCTGTAAGATTTTAAAGAGTACTGGACTCAGTTACATATGAGAGCAATATCTGTTGACATTATAGTGAAGCTAGAACCCTGTATGCTGAGGTGCATTATCCTAAGTTCTGGTGGTCCTTCTTGTAATGTCCACTGCTGAGAATTAAATCCTTAGCTCTGGGTTCAAAGTCCACTTCAGGAAGCCGGATTATTTATATTGAAAACTAAATTATTTTCTGTACTTTCACTCTTTCCATAAGAAAACTAAAGATTATACCTTCACAACAAGAATTGTGAAAAGAAACACAGTATAATAGGTAAAGAACACATTTGCTGTTTTTATTGGTGCCTTGCATGGCAGTAATACTGAAAAAAGAGAATGCAAAAACAAAAAACAAAAAACAAACAAAAAAACAGGTTGGTGGCAACCCACATCTTTTTTTTTAAGAGTACATAAACTCCTGTTTTATTTTTATTGTGGCATGAATGGTAACATAAAACCAAAAACATGAAAATATACAACTTATATTACACTATGTGTTATGAACAAAATATAAATCTATAACTCTATGTTATATTTACATAATTATTTATTTTATTAAATTTCAAGTGAGATGGTAGGTTGCACATACTTTGTTTTAAGCTCCAGGCATTTGATTGTCTCTTTTCTACTTTTTTCCCGTTTTTACTCATAAAATCCAAAATGTTAGAAGGACTAAGAGCTTTAGAGCCAGTGGAGCTGTATAAATACTGTTTTAGTGAACCAGTGACAGAAACACTGGGAAGGACAGGAATCAATCAGTAGAAAACTTAACACAACATCATCTTCAACTTGGGAAACTGATAGTTATAGGAAACTTTAAAATTAAATACTGTAAAAGCCTGTCTAAACAAAAACTTATGCCCTAGAAGAGATATCTGAACCACTTTAAGTGGGTTTCTTCATAATTTTCCTTGCAGACCCCATAATTTTTATTTTACTACTAACTTGATAGACAAATATTTTATAAACCTGTTTGTAAATATACAGTTGTTTATTACAATTCAATAATTTACCCATTAGAATGAATGAAAATTATTTTTTGATGTTTTAAATGTGATAAAAGAGATTTCCTCTGGGAACAGTAACTACTTCTGGATTAAGAAAATATTTGAAATTGGGACCACAAAATAGTTAAAGATAATTTTCTTTAAATGAATTAAGGTAAAAGTCTACTCCAAAATCAAATCTATGAAATAATTTCATCATCAAAGAAAACTCTTTTATATTCGTTCCTTATAAGAGGATTTGGTTTCAATAATAATTATGTTCTTTGGGAGGGATTTTATACATGGTTAACTTTTAAATGCAGATGCCAAATAAATGTTAAAAATTAACTAATTTAGGTATAAACATACTGAAGAACAGTTTTGTATTTTATCCAATTATAGTAACTAGCCAAATTATTAGTAATTTGTAAATGAGCAACTTTAACCTATTTTCTCCAGTGATGTTCTCTTAGATTCATACTAAAACATGACTATTTTTGGAGAAACTGATTACAACAGCCATAAAATGAGAGTTCAGGCAAGATTATTCCTCAGTACTGGGATGAGTGTGTGCCTGTGTGCGTGTATGCGTGTGTATGTGTGTGTGTGCACGTGAGAGAGAGAGAGAGAGAGAGAGAGAGAAAGAGAAAGGGAGAGAGAGAGAGGGATATGTGAATGAGGAGGTAGAAAGGGATAGAGGAGGGAAATGTTATCTTCATTTCAGTTTGATCTTACTCTGATTTCCTCCACCTTAGCTTTTTTGATCATCATGGGGCACAGAGAAAGAATACAAGGTTTTAGGATCCTTTACAAAAGTGATAAACCAATCGAATGCCAAAAAGGCAATGTGTTAACACAGTAAGTTGCTATTCATAGCACCTTTTATCAAATGACTTGAAAGTACTTCAAACTTCAACATAATTTTTGTTTGTCTGTTTTCTTCTGGGGAAAACTAAGGTAAAGAAATTATGATACCCAGTGAAATCTATGGCAGGACACAAAGAGAACAGGACCTGGGGCTCTGGACTTCCTGTTTTTGTCCATGCACGGTGTAGCCTCTCTGACATCAACCTAAATAAATAAAATGAACTCCTGAATCTCAGCAGTTAAAGGTCACCATTAACAATTTTGTTTTCCCCTTCAAATAAAACAAGAAAAAGAACAAACAAAAAAAAGACCAAACAGAAGTGTTTTGTCAATTCACTGGTAAGTGTTAGACGGTTTCAACCATGATCGCCTTCAGTGGCATCTACCTGGAGCTAAAACAAAGTATTCTTGTAGCCCAAAGTCATGAAATGAAAACAAAGCATCTTTATAACGTGGTGTAAAATAAGTATCCAGCAAACGTGAGAGGTGAACCCACATAAGTCAGAAAGAATTTGTTAACAAAGACGAAGAACAAATTTTTAAAAATCTGTTTTCACATTGTACATAATAACGATATAAAACGAGTGTATATTTTTTTCCTTATCCAGAGTGCTTAAAAACAACAAACAAAACCAAAACAAAAAAAAAATTGGCTCTAGATGACTGTGGCAATTAAATAACTAAATGAGTGATGAGAGCATAAGTTAATTAAGATTGAACACGACCCTCCTATTCACTCCTTTGTATGAAACACCAGAACTTGACATTGTTGGGGCCAAATTTTTAAAAAGGAGAAAACTTATTGAAGGAGAAGTAAAATTGTGTGGGTGAATGTGTGTGTGTGTGTGTGTGTGTGTGTGTGTATAAATATATATATATATATGAGTTGGAAGATGGAAATTTGTTTTAAATATCTAACAGCTTATTGGCTGCACTTCCAAATCAGAGGAGAATAAAATAGAGAGGGAGAAATAAATTATACATAACTTACTAATCTGGGAACAGCTGACCATTATTATTATTATTACTATTATTATTATTATTATTTTATCATCATCATCATTACAACACTAGCAAAAAAAGGCAGTTCAAATGAAAATACAGTCATCAAAAACAAACAGAAAAACAAAACAAAATCTCTGACATGCAGGATATGATCAGCTCCTCCAAGCAAAACCCCAGAGCAAGTCTTTTGAGAGAGAGAAAAATAAAAAGGATTTTTCTTATTTATATGTAAAAATCAAACTTTTGGGTCAGGTTTGAGGGGTGGAATAGGAAAATGATGACTGGAGTGAAAACCATAGCACATCCAAGCTACCGGTTGGAATATTTAACTGTCTGATGCTTCAGCACGAATAATGGCAATGGACTTGAAATGATTTTGCATTTATTTGCACAAGCCCTGTAACTGCCTTGGCATGTGGCTGGCAAAATCTAAATAAGCAGTTGTGTCACAATCAGTTGTTGCTCTACGCACATACTCTGCTGGAACCAAAAACTGGACTTCTGTGGATTTGTCTTACGGCGAGGGGAGAGTGGTGGCGAGGATCACTGGTTCAGCCAGGCTCCATTTTGTCGGGCTGCAATGACTTTTAATCAAATCCTGCTTTTTATGGTATGGGATGCATATGGCCCACAATTGTGAAATGCAAATGGCCTCCGCCTCATTTCATGGAGAGATGAAAAATACCACATAAAATCATCAGTTCCATTTCCTGATCAGGAAAGGATGGAATGTTGAAGAAATAAGCTAATTCTGTGTTTCTGGAAAATGGCCAAATACAGTCAAGGAAAACAAAGTTTGCTTTGCTCGAAGTTATCAATAAGAAAAAACAAACAGAAATCATTAAGTCGCAAACATTAGTGGAACCAACTGACCAGGAAGAAGGGACATCTGGGAATAGTTTGCTAGTAGCTTCCATGTTATACATGTACACCTCGATTACACAGGGCAGCCTGATCCATCCAATAATAATCGTATTAGAAATTTAAAAATATAATTTCTGAGCCCTATCTTGGTTGTCATTTGAAGTGCAAAGTCAAGGTCAAGGTTGCTTCCAAACCAGTCACTTAGGAGGATGTGGGATTTCATCCCCAGATGTGGGTTTAACTCACAATGGTTCAATGTTATTCCTATTAGTACCATAATCACACACATACATACACACGAAAATCCAAGATCAGAAAATATTTTTTTCTCTAAATTTCTTATGTCTCTCTCTCTCTCTCTCTCTTTTCACCTGAGAACAGCACCTACAGTTTCCATTTAAAAAAAAAAAAGTCAAATCTCACCAGCTGCTGGTATTTCAGGTTTTTCAAGGGATTGTCTAAGATATAACACTGTCCTAACATAAGAAGGAACAGGAAAAAGGAAAGGAAGAAATAAAGGAACTGGGTCAACACTTCAGTACAAATTTGGCACTTGCTCAAAGATGTAGTGTGGTGTGCAATAGATAAAGAAAGTCCTCTAAAGAAAATAATTGCTTATTTTGTGGTGGATAGCAAGGAAGTTAAAAACAGGCTCTTTTTCCCTCTTCCCCCCACCCCCCATGCACAGACTTCCATCTTTAAAGTATAGAGATGGAGAAGGTGGAGAGAAGTAAAGAGAAATTCATCTTTCTTTTTTTCTGTCAGGTGCATTACAAAAAAAAAAAAAAGAAAAAGGAAAGGAAAGAAAAAGAAAAGGAAAAAACCCAGAAACCCCCCAAAAAACAAAACAAAACTTATTTCTTTTTAAAAATTGTAGCACAAAACAACAAAACACATTCACAAGCCACTTGTTGGCACTGTGTACCTGAGTGAGAATTTCTAGAACATTGTAGAACAAACAGCCATAAAGTTTATTAAAAAAAAAAAAGTTGACGGGTAAGACTTCAGTGCTTGGATGTAGCAGCTGAATTACTGGCATTATTTTACCCATAGCTTATTTCAATCTCTTGTTGTTGATATTGTTGTTTGCTTGTATTTTTTTTTTTTTCCTTTCCAAGCCTTTTGAGGCTGAGGTCTATTAGTCAGCTGATGTCCCAACTATTTAAGACTAACAGTTAAAGTAACAGTCAGTGTATGAGAAAGTTAATGTGCTTGGCCACTGGTAAGGATGAACCAGCTAGGGCTTCTTTAAGTCCTAAGGTCACAACAATCTTTTGACCCTTATCAGTTGGCTTGTCCTGCAATATGGTTTTCACTGTCACTCCCATAATCTACATCCGGATCATCCTCTTCCTCATCGAACTCATCATAAATTTCTCCGTTGATGTCCTCAGCCTGTATCTCTTCCTTGATATGTGGCTCCTCTCCTTTCACGCCGTAAGTGCTCTGGATAACAGGCATCCCGGGCTCTGGGCTGCTGGACACGCTTGAGTGCTCCGAGGGCAGGTGAGGGGAGGGCATTCCGGCCATGGCGATGGCTCCAGGGTACACGACACCGGCAGTGGCGATGGGGATCTGTGCTTGTTGCCTGCAGAGAGGAAGTCCCAAAAAAAGACCGTGGGTGAGGGGACACTTAGAGGCACGCTTTACTCTATAACGAATCTGCTCAGCTTGCCCAATTCTAAAATCGTGATTCTCATCCTATTGCCCAACATTCAAAAAATTGCATCCTCCTATGATGTCAATACCTTACTTCTGTCTAGGGCTTGGCAGATTACAAGGCATTTACATGTGTTACTTATTTGACTCTTAAAATAACTGTTTTATTAGTATCTTATTTTATGGGAAAAAAACCAAAAACAGAACCCTGAGGTGCAGAAAGATTAAGCAGAAGAACTTGGCCCCAAGTTCATGTCTCTTTCACTATAACATAGAGCATTTTTAGAAATAATTAAATTACAGATAATGCAATTTTAATGGGAAAAGCCCCTAAAATATTAGAGTTCTCAAAATAAAACGTTATTGCTCAGAATTCACCAGAACTGAACAGTATCACATTGCCCACCTGGTCCCTGCAATAGCTGGGGGTTAGGAAGCAGGGCATACAGCTCTGTAGTCTACAAGGCCCTGGGTTTAGAAAGATCCTATGCTTGGGTTAAAGTTCTGCTGCTGCAGTCTTGAAATTCTTAACTCTTTAAGAGGAACCCCACATTTTCATTGTGCACTGGGCTCCACAAATTATGTAGCTGGTCTTAGTGGGAAGGGATTATTAGATGATGTTCACTTATGCCTTCATTCCTTCCTTCCTTCCTTCATTCATATGTTTCCTATTTCGTCAGTGCTGGGTTTCATTCTCAGCTTTGAGGAGAGTCATGCACTGGCATATAAACCACAGGCCGCTGGTCAGAGCAGGTAGACTCTTTCCAGGGATAAAGATACAGCAGACTTTAAAAGTTTTTTTGTTTTGTTTTGTTTTGTTTTGTTTTTGAAGGTGTCCTCTGGCCATTTTCAGAACAGTATTTATTATTCTAAGCAGCCCTCGGGGTCTTACTAATTTCTGTTCCACATAGGAGCAACCTCATTTCCCTGCTTTCTGAGAAAATTCTGCAGAAGCAATGAAGCTGCAGGCAGCATAACAGGACACTGCACCCAGCCTCGCCATAGGAAGCAGGGTAAAACCTTCTGGGAGCTACATTCGGGATTCGGAAGAGAGCTTTCCTGTGCACAACCTTGTGGTCCCCTAAATAGAATCTCCACTTTGTGTGATCTACAAAGGCCACACGTGTGACGCGATAGCCCAGGAACCCTTCCATATTCCAAAGCAAGTGTTTCTTTTGAAACCATTTTTATGATGTATTATCTCCAACAAGAACGGTGTTGAACTTATCCACGCGACACCTCGGAAGTAATGAACGCCATCGAGCCAAAGAACTGATAAGGCTTCTCAGGTTTTAACAACGCACTTCCAAACAAAGGGTGATTTCAGATAGTTTATCTTCAAGCCAGTTGTTAGGAAGGCTCATGGGAGAGCCAATGTCTTAGGCCCTTAGAGTCACTCCCTATGGGGGTACATGTGGGGAACGGTTTAGTCTCCGAAACACACGGAGTTCAGGTTCTTTTTCAAAAGGCTGCCCCGCAGCAAAGCAAGTCTGTCTCCCATCCCATGAAGTGTCACAAGAAGTGGTCCCCATGAAGAAACGACCGAAGGGTCCTTACCCGACGTTGAAGTATTGCCGCATTTCCTGCCGCCGGTTCCGCATGATTGCCTTGTATTCCCCGATGCGCAGCTTCTTGCCGTCCACCAGGCAGGTGCGCTTGGGCCGCGGCTTGTACTTGTAGTCGGGGTACTTCTCCAGGTGCTGCTTGCTGAGACGGGCTTGCTCCTCGTAATATGGCTGTTTCTCTAGGTTCGTCATAGCTTTCCAGCGAGATCCTGCGAGGAAAAGACGGTTAGGATTCCAATAGGCAGGTTCCTAATAAGATCGCACTGAGAACAAGAAAATCTAAAGTAAAAATGCAGGCCCAAACTCAGAAATACATAAAAATGTGTTTGATTAGTGAACGATGACTCATGAGGTGAGATCCCACAAGAACTGAAGTGCTGCTGGCTGTGTCCTTAAGGAAACTGTGTACCCAAAGATACAAAGGCGGAACGATCTGTTTTTCTTTTTTTCTGGCTGGAATTAACAATTGAGCCAACCATGTATATTACAGATTTAAAATCTCACAGGTAATTTGAAAAATATACCTTTCGTTTCCACATAAGACCATGATATAATTCAACTGCGAACTGAAAAGCTATGCAAAAACGTACACATTTTCAATCTGTGGCTAATTATCTAGTTACTGAGCATTTTTACATGGGGGGTACATTACTTACTACAAGGTTTTCTAACATATGTGACATATAATTCTCCTCAAAATGTATAAGTATGCTTTCGTGAATGATTGCATTTAAAAATTCATTTCATTAAAATTTTAATTACAAAAAACCTTATCAATGAACATGCACTGGGTAATTACTGTGTGCTAGATATTGTGCTAAAAACTTTACATAAGTCGTCCATTTTTACCTTTCACTGGAATCCTGGAAGGTAGTGTTAGCATTTTTACCTATTTCCCTAGATGAGAAAATTGAAGTTCAAATAGATGAAGTAACTTATCCAAGGTCACAAAACTATTAAATTGCAAACCTGTGACTCGAACTCAGGTTGGATGTAATTGAACTCGAATATGCTACAATGTATGTTTTTAGATACCTATACCCACCTGCTATGACCTAGCAGAGGTCAGAACTACAAGAATAAATATGTATGGGGTCAGATTTTTCTCTTACTAAATCACTTTCAGTAATATATAAAGATGTCATTTCTTGAGATAGAGTATGCATTAATAATATTAATCCAATTGATAATCCAAATTGGCTTCCCCTTCTTTTCACTTTTGACTTTGGTTTGGCTTCAACTAGGATCACACACACACACACAAAGTTTGCAGTTTAATTAAAAATAGTTATGCTAATTCTCAATATAAATGTGATTGAAAGTTTTGGCTCTATTACTGTGGCTGTGTGTAGTAGTAAAATAAGTAGTGGTAATAATGTTTACTTTTTATTAAGCATGTGAGGAGAATCTATTTGCTGATGAAGTGTGTTTATCAGCAAGCTCATCAGCTCAACTCTACCCAAATGCACAAAGATCCAAATAACTGGGATTGGGAGTTCCCTACCAAATATGTTCTGGTACAGAAGCCTTTACCTGCCCTGCAAGGTCATCAAAGCAAGATCTTAAGGCTTTCGAATGGGCTCACTACTCAACCATAATTCCATATCTCGAATGCAAATAGCGCACTGATCAACAGTTCTTCCCTATGAATGCAGACAATTCCTCAATGTGGGTGGTTATATGTATTATAGGAATACAGTAACAGGGATGATACTCTTCCCTTAGCATTCTTTCCTACTGGAACAGATGTTGCCTGGGTGGGTTTATCCACATAGGTGTTACAAAAATTTATAAACAGATTTTTTTCCCTATCTAGACAAGCCAATATGATTTTATTCTATTTACCACAGAAATCCAGGTTACAGTTCAAATAATAGAGGTGGTTTTTCTATTCCTTTCTCAAACTTGTGTTTAAATAGCCATGTCCAGTAATTTGTAGGTACAATCTCAAACTCTACTATTGCCCAACAGTATTCTCTAGAGGTACTGGAAACCATTATGTTATTCTCAGGGCAAATATAAATACAGATAAAGCTATAATACTATTGAACTAGATCAATGCTTTTTGGGACATTTCTTCCAAGTGTGTACAACAGGACTTTAAATCTCAGATCAGGGAGTGCAAAAGCGAGCTCACCAGAACTAATTTACTTAAGAATTACAGAAATACATTGAAAACGGACCTATGATTGTTGACTTTAAAATTTCCTATCTTTATCACTAGATAGAACAAAGAAAACTAGCATTCTCAATTAGAATAGGAATTGCTAAGTGTTCTTGTCTAAGTCTGACTGCTCTCTAAGCTTGAAAAGCGTATGTATATTTCTCTAAGGAAAAGGAATGTTTATTCCACACAGTAACCTGCCTCAGAATGTGATAACTCTTTTTAGATTTCCTACTATGTGCATCCTGCTGCATTAATTACTGAATATGTGGTGATGAATCATTATGTTCCTTATCTTCTTGAAGCTCATATTCCAGTGGAGAAGAACTACATTAAGCAGCTAATTAAAAATTTTATTATTTTAATTACAATTGTGGAATGTACAGGAAGCTATGAGACCATGATAAGGAGTTGGGATCAATCTTTTGTGGTTCAGGAAGACTTTGCTGTGGAAATGACTCCTACAGGAATCAGAAAGGGAGGGCTTTCTATGGAGGAAGAACAGAATGGTCAAGTGGGAAGGGAACTTAAAGAAAGTCGGTCTGGCTGCAATGCAGGGGAAAAAGGGATATATATACATATAGACACATATATATGATAAATAAAAGATATATTAATGTAAAGATAACATAAAAATACATATGTAATAAAAGAGTAAATTCTCCAACAAGTTGGCTTCTGAGTCTGGCATGAACTGGAATCACAGAATATTTAGACACTTGGTAATACAATTTCTTTGGAAATGTCACTGAATCCTAAATTAAATTTGAAAAGATGGTCATATCATAGTTTTAAGTCTTTCTAAAATGAAGAATTAAGGTAGTCTAAGCACTGTGTGTAGTTGGCAAAATGGCTAGCTATTCCGTTATATGACAGTGGAGACAAACAGTGTTTTGGTTTGGTGGCAAATACAGTTTTCATTTCTCAATGATAACTTTTGAATAGGGTTAACCAAATGACAAGCTTGGTTTGGGTTTTAATGGCTTTGCAGGTACCAGATACACTGAATGTAGCTACGATGGGAACACTGAGCCACACTAGATAAATATTTAAGTCTCTCCGAAGGAGATGGAAACATCTAGCTGATCTGGGCAGGGCTAGTTGCTTACCCTGGACCACGGACAGTAGGCTCCCTGCATTTTTCAAAAGACTGACCTTTTACAATGGAAAACGGAGAAGGACATTTGGGTATCCCCCCTGATGACAAAGAGGAAGATTCAATAAAAAAAAAAATCTGATGTTCAAAATAAGAAGAAAAAAACCCACCAGGCCTGAGAGTCCTCCTTTCCTTTCTAAATCTGGCAATATAATAAAAATGAAGAGTTTGAGCTGAGCAGCATTGTCATCTCCATGGGGTCTGTAATGAATTTGCACATTTTACGCCAACTACTGTATATCTAATCAGAAAAAGATGTCCCCCATCCCCTGATCTAGCGCCAAACAGTAAAAGGTGATTCCTTATGTTAACAATTTCAGCAGAATGGCTTATTAAAACCAGATTTTAGGGTATTATAAAATGCTTAGAAGCCCTTTAAAATGTCAACTAGGATCCCCAGAGACTACGTAAAATGTCAACCCAGCTCAAGCGCCTGTTTTAAGCAGAATGAATTAGCAGCATGCTGTTGGAGGCTGTTATCCAAAACAATCAGTAAAGAGGAAAACATCAAGCTTTCTTTGTACTTTTATATGAAATGGGCCAGTTAGAATGATCTTGTGGGTATTTGAAGATCACTTATTTATTTGAAGCTATGACCAAATATTGAGGTCCCAAATACCTCAGTGGGTTTTTTTTCCCTGCTATATCTTTAATGACAATTCTATTGAAAAGACTAAAATTAGACGGCACTCTTTCATATCGCCCATTATGATATAATCATATGGTCATTCTAATATACTTTCCTTCAAACCAGGAAAAAATGCTTGCAGCTAGCCATGTCTTTCCTATACAATCTTATGCTGCATTTCCTAAAGTATTTCGCGTTATCAAAACTGATATTTCTCTTATACTTAGGATAAAGTTTTAATCGGTGACTCTCACTTTTCCAGTTTTCAGACACAGGAATTGAATGATATGAAGACAGTTTAAACAATCAGTATTCAGTCTGTTTTTTCATTTTGACATTTTGGGATTTCTAATTTTGTGATAACTGATACATTAGGGTATGGAATATGTCCACATAAAGTATTTTATTCTTTTCCAGAGTTTTTCAAATGGAACAATATGATGTTTTTTAAAAAATGGGAAATTTCATATGGAAGGTAAAATATGGTCATAAAAAGGAAAAACAGATCAGAGATGGTAGAGATGTAAAAAATGTGCATTTCCTTTATCCATAAATATTCACATTTTCTAAGCCTCACATACTCTTATCTTTTGACATAACATTCATTTAAAGATCTCAAGATCATTTTAGATGGAAACTGGGACATAAGTGCAAGTGGTTAATGGTTTTTGTTTTGTTTTGGTCTCATTACAAATGCGTGCTGTGGACTGGGTAGCATCTATTCCCACCCAGTGATATGAGCATTTGAGAATATGGGAGCATAAAAATACATGTGTATGTTCAGTAACTACTTCTAGGTGATCAGTTCCTTAATGTAAAGGAACAAAAGGGGTATCTACTTGTATTAAGTACATGTAATTACAACTGCATTATGGATTTTAGTAAAGCTTTAATAACTTTGAGAAATGTTATTATTTGTTGAAGCCCAAATTCAGAGTTAGGTGTTCCTGTTCTTTTTTTTGCTCTTTAGCTCTTAGAAGTCAGGGAATAAATAATCAAATTTGCTTAGGTTATCCAGTAGCTAGCCACCACACTATCTGAAGAGGAAGAAGATGATGATATTAAGAGAGCAGCACCAAAGAAATGGAATCTTCCCTTCCTTTCTCTGGGACTTAAACTGATCTATAGCTGGTCTCTTTATAATCATTACCCTTACCTCTCACCATCTCTTCTGTGTGCTTTCAGTGTCTATGTACATAAGGCAAATATGTACTTTATCTGTTATCCTGAAAGCGCAATAGCAGGAAAAGTCCCTTTTTAAAAGATGCTAAAAATCTGCTGAAGGCTACAAAAAGTATAGATTAAAAATTGCACCACACACCTCATCTTCTTATGTCCTAACAATCTCAACTGATTTTCAGTTATAGTACCAGAACAAACATCACCTGTATATCCCTACCACGTGAAGAATTCTGTAGTTCAAAGGAAAAGAACAAATATGGTCAACCCCATTATCAAATGGCTCAGAGGAAAGGAACATTTTTCTTAGTCTTGGTACAAAATATCTCTAGATCTTAAAGAAGAGAAAATATTACAAGAATTAGTATGGAGACACACAACTAAATAAGCTATAAAGACTGGGCGACTTTCTCAATGAACATGAAATGCTTCGTCATCAGAAGAAAAGCCTCAATTAATGGTGCTTATTTTTTAGATAAGCAGATCACATGAACTACCCAGCTTCCAAAGCCAGCACCTACCAACAACTGCAGAAAACAGAGCTGTTTATTCCACGCATCACATAACCATTAATACACATCTTACCCAATATCTTGCTGATGTTGGAGTTGTGCATGTCGGGAAAGGCTTGAAGGATTTTCCTTCGTTCATCTTTAGCCCACACCATGAAGGCATTCATTGGACGTTTTATGTGGGGTTCATTGCTACCGCGGCCTCTGGATTCTCTATAAATTCTTGATTCTGAGACTCCAGCACTTCCTAAAAATAGGGAACATTGTTTCATGTCAGTGTTAAGACTTTTGGTAATTCTCTTCTTTGTATTGCTATTGAATATTTGTCTCGTGAAATATCTATTCTAGTCTACTGAAATACGAATATAAAAAGTACATCTGATGATAGTACTTCCAGTTCCTGAGACAGATGCTTGTTCATGAAGTTTTTGCGATAAGCCCTGTGGTGGCAATCGTCATATCTGTATTTTTAATACATTTCTCATATTTTTTTTCCTTTTTTGGGGGTGGACTATGGACTGTTTCACCATTTTCTTTCAAGAGGACACAAGAAATTTGAGTATGTAATCTTTGATGCAAATTGGAAAGAGAATAGTTGGGCAATACCAATAGGCATGCTGGTACCACAGAAATATTAAACAGTTGGAGAAGCTCACAGAATTGTGAAACGCTGATCTCTTTGGCACCACCAAAGAGAATGACCGCCAGTGAGGATGTGTCTGCTACCTAAAGATGGTCAGAACACACAGTAGCCATGCCCTTTTCCCCTTTTTGAAGTAATATAAATAAAAATATGGCTAAATAAATATTTGAGGTTAAAATAATGATATAGAAATTCTTCTGTAATGTATTTGGCTTTTCTTTGCAATTTTGTGCTGATAAATACACAAACTATGCTGACACATTAATGATAGCCTCTTCCCCAGAAGATCTCTGATAATGGTATGGGGAAAAAAATGAACAGTTGCACTCCTATGGTTTCTTTAAAAGTCCACAGTCACATATTTAAGGTGAAACAAATAATATATTCATTCCCCTGAATTTTATACCTCATGTCTAAATTTACCCAAAGAGACCCACTGAAAGTTCTTTTCCAGTTGGCAAGACTCATGGTGATAAAACATAACCAAGAGCCACAGTGGACCCCTTGGGAGCAGCCCTCACTCCTCTAGGCTTCACATGACTTTGTAGAATAGTTTCACCAGATTAAACAGCTTCCAGAGATACTTGAGTTTAGGCAAAGAAAATAAGGAGAAGCAGAAGGAACCACACAAATGTGATACCAAGTTTTCCAGGGTTATCGTTAGAAAATATGGAAGAGATGTATTTTGGTAGCATATAAAATTTTTAAATAATTTGGACATTTATAGAGCTTGTATCTTTAATAAAAGCACCTTTTTCTTTCTTCTTCCTTCATACTCCTCTTCCTCTCTTTTCTCAATTAGAAGGAATAGGAATCAATCCAAATTACCCAGACGTGAAGACCTCTAGAGTAGCCAACGAAAATACAGCCTACCTGGTGGTGGAGTTTCTCATTATTTCTCACTCATAGTATGCTCTTTGGTCTGATGAAGATTGGAAAATATTTTGCATACAAGCATGACTGAATTTAACAAATAACAGCAGCAAAACTGTGATGTTTTAATGCTGGTTACTATGGGTATATTTTATCATGCTAATACAACTTAAAATTTATGAAATGTGTTATTACCGGTAATTGTCTTTTTATTGACAAAAATGAGTGCTAATATATGGCAACATCTTTCTGAAATGGGTTTGTAACTAGCAAATGATCATTTGCACATCTGCTTTTTCTTGTTCTTACACCTTACAGCAACATAAGCAATCAAATGAACATCATGCAACTTCATCAAAGCTAAACAAGCTCTTTATATGTACTTAGGCCACATGTATCTTAGCCAAGTGAGGTAGAAAAGAGAAGGAAGTGTTTGGATCCAACAGGCCAGGAAAACCCTGACTTTGGTTGGATATCCAACTGCATAAAATTCAGTTTCAATAATATTATCTTGCTACACCCTCAAGTTTGGCTTATCTCTAGGCTAGTGTAGAACCGCACTTAAAAGTAGAATTGGCAAGGCACCGAGTAGACAGCTATGTATCTTGGGGAGCTCAAGGCCATCTCCTCTGTCCTAAAGTATGCTTCCTAATGGTTTGCTCGGATACAAGTCTTTTCTATATGCAGGGGACTTTCTCTACCATAGTAACAAATTTGAGGACAGTGCTCTCAAAATGCATATATGGCACGTGACACTGGAGGGATGTTCCCAGCTGTGACTCAAGGTAAGAGGAATAGTCCTTTTTTTTTCTTTGTTGTGCTATTAAAATTAGCGTGTCAATTTAGTTAGTTGTCATTGGGGATGTTTAGAATGTTCAGAGGTGATGCAAACAACAGAAGTCTTGAGGCATGTGAAGAAAGCATGAGGTTGTGCCGCTGGTGTTCCAGTAGGGTTATAAAGGGGAGCAAGGACACTTGACTGACTAGCAGTATCAGAGCGAAGGGTTCCAAAATGCAAATATACAGACACACACACACACACATACACACATATATGTGTGTGTTTCCTGAAAATATCCACTTAGCCTTGTATTTGGGTCAGACTTTGACAAATGAAAACTTGAAAATGAACTTATAGACCCAAGTTTCTGAACAGTTTACTTTGGTAGAAGAAAGAGGGAAATGAGAGATAAGTTTGGCAGTGACTGGGAGTATTTGTTTCAGAATCATGCCATCTTGAATCCAAGACCTGCCTCTGATACTCATAGCCCTATTATCTTGGAGAAAAATAATTCAAAATTCCCAAGGTCCCATCTCTTTATTTGTAACAGTATTTCTCTCAGAGGCTGTGCTAGAAATGAAGGAGAGGATTTATGCAAAGCCCTCAGCAGATTACTTGGCACATGAGAACTGCTCTGTGCATGTGAGGTCTTACGGTAACGACCAGGTATAATGTAGCTACCTTACATACTTTTTAGTAGTTTTAACTGGGACTCAATAGACACGTCTGCACACTATCGGAATAGACATGAACAACTGTCACAAACCATCAGAATCTCCACTCATGTTGAAATCCATCATGGCATGGCTAAATTTTCCTTCTTCGTTCTGTTTGACTGCCAGTTGCTGAGTCAGACTCTCCAGTGTTGTTTTTTCCTTAAAAAAAGAAATTCATAATGAGAGCTCAATCTGGAAATTGTAATTATTCAAAGACATTTTTTTTCTGGAGCCATATATAATACATTAGCTTCTGGGAGGGGCAGAACGTTGATGTATTCACCTTTGCACATTCAGCAACATAATTATGCAGAGGTAACTGAAGCAAATGATCAGCAGGGTTTTCAAAGGAACTCTGATTCTTAGAATCCCCTATACAGTCTTGGCATTTGGGTTTGGTATATGCCTCAGGGGTATATGCCGGGATCCTTGGAGAAAATCTTCCCAAATCACAAAATGTGCAGAGAAATTTCATGAAAGCAACCTGTTTTACAACATTTGGAATGTCTTTATTTTTAGCCAGAGAGTAGACGTATAGGAGTGGCATGGGGCCCAGACAAAGTCTTCCAATAGTCAGATGACCAACCGATAGAAACATAATTCACAGTAGTGCCCTCTGGTTGCCATCTCCCTAAATGCCATCTGCATTCCTCATGCAAGGGTAATGAAGACATTTAAATATTCATTGCTAATTGCTTGTCAAGTCTCTGTACATTCGATGTGAGTGCCTGCTACTTGGACCACAATTTGATTTGGATTGCTAAGCCAAAATATTGAGTTGGCGAATTATTTGAGATACAAATACACCAAAATTAGATCTGCAAAGACATCAAGTCGTTTAAAAGCATGCAGTGCATGATTTGAATTCACGGAGAACATGGCATTATAAAGTAAATTATTTTCAAGGAAAATATAATGCTCAATTTAAACCACATGAGATATTAAACTACTTTCAATTAAGTGGGTAATTTTATGAAAAGGGAAAGCATACAATGGAAGGTTTACAAGTTTTTCTAGCACTTTTCATCACTGCTCTGAGGATGACTTGGTTCAAAAACAGTTTTAAGAAAAGTATCTATTGGATTTGATAAAATTTGCTCAGGTTTCTTATAATTATTTACCTCATTTTCTGAGAAACACCATCATAAACTGGACAAATGAACCACATATACTACGGGATAATTACTAACACAATAAAATGTTCACAGAAAATAATCAACTGCTTAAAATAATTATATTACAGGTAAAGGGGCCCAATTATTGTTCCCACCAAGGACCATTAGGGTATTGATATTCTTAATATAGTACATCTAATTTATCTCTACAAAATCTCTGACAGTATTACAATTGTACATCCTAGATAAAAAAATTCTCTCCATTTAGTGGCCTTGGAACCCCTTTTCATCAAAGTCTATACATGATTTAGTAGAAAAATATTTAATTGTCCATTAGCATAAAACACAGCAGGGAAATTGGAAACAAAGTAGTTGATACCAACTTGAGTTCTATAGGACTGTATAGTACCGGCACTAAGTTGAAATAAATTATATATTTAACAATATAGAACCTGATCCAATTAGTTTGTGTGAAATTGGTATTTTCAGCTGTTTCATATGCTCTGGATTTCTTTTGCTGAGAGTCTGCTGTATATATTCAGCTAAGAACAGGAGCACCAAGGACATCCACTTAACAGACTCTTTATAGTAAATGTAGCTGTTAAAATAGAAGACAGTTACATTAAAACACACACACACACACACACACACACACACACACACACACACACACGCACACTTCATCAACATGATCTGATCGTCTCCAGTCAATGAAGACTTTACTGTACTATCTTTGGTGAATGTACTAGGCGTGGATTGCCTCTCAGGCTTTGATTTAATGGTGGATAGGGCAATAAATGCTACATATTTTAGAATGAGTTTTCCATTCTGACGCATTTCCAGTCTTTTAAGAAGAAAAAACGAAGTGAAGGCAATTAGAGTAGAAAAAGGACGAAATGTTGAGTGACGGCTAAGATTCTGAATTCAGCTGTATGAATCTTGTGCCACCTCACCAAGAGGCTAAAATTCGCAAATGACGGGCAGGAAACTAACTATTAGTTTTTACAGTACGTAACTTATAATCATCTACCCCTAAAGCACACAATACAATAAAATTAATTAGTTACCCAAAATGGAATTTACAATACTTCCCAGCAGCATTTCAGTGGGAGACAGTGGAAGTTAACAGGGTAGGCTGCACTGTCTTTGTGACTTTTTGCCTAGCTGATTCTCAGACATGTGAACAGGGAAATGAGATGCGACTGGAGGAATTAGAGAATGTGTGGTGTGCCTTTAATTAAAACACTTTACAACAGCATGTAAATCAAAATGGTAACATTGGCACATTTAAAAAACCCTTGTTGACAATAAATTCAGAAGACTTAAAGGAATTGAGGTAAGGGGGCTATACTAAAACCTAAGTGCTTATATGGTAAATATATGGTATATAAAAATACAATTGTTCCATGGCAAATAATTACCCTATAATATCATATGAAAATTGATCCTATGGTATAGTAGATAAGATTCTACTTATTTCTCTGAGAGAGAGAGAGAGTGAGAGAGAGAGTGCATAAAGCAGGGGGAGAGGCAGAGGGAGAAGCAGACTCCCACCAAGTGGGGAGCCCGACATGCGGCTCGATCCCCAGACTCCGGATCATGACCTGAGCTGAAGGTAGATGCTTAACTGACTGAGCCACCCAGGCACCACCCAGGTGCCCTATATACTTAGTTCTTATGTATGGGGTATATATAAATCTTCACGTAGATAGTTGTCTAGATAACATACTGAAACATCAGAAGAATGAGTTGAATTTAAGAATCGATCTCCAAAGTTTAAATTCAATCTATTTAGATATATAGGAGGAGAAAGAATCAGCCAAGTGTTATAAGGCCCAAATGCTGGTACCTTGAGAAGATTCCTCTGATCCTACCCCTTCCATTTCCATCGTCCCTGGATGTTCCCCTCCCCAAAAAGTCCATCTATGCACTGTCATGTCTAAAATTCAACTATTTAAGATTCTGTTCCTTGGATTAAATCTTATCCTTTCTAAAAGCCTCTTTTCAAATGAGCCAACATTACTCAAAAAGGTAATATTTTGGTTCCCAAAGTTCCTATAATTAAATTAATTTTTTCTAAAGAGAGGCAGCTTGAGGGTGCCTGGGTGGTTCAGTGGATGAAGTGTCTGACTCTTGATTTTGGCTCAGGTCATGATCTCAAGTTGTGAGAGCCCTATGAGGGCTCTATGCTAAATGTGGAGGCTGCTTGAGATTGCCTCTCCTTCTTCCTCTACCCTCCCTTATACTCCCCCTTACTTAATTAATTAACAGACCTAATTAAAGGCAGCTGAAACAGAATGAATGCAGTTTGATATCAGGTGGAAAGGGGGTAAATGGGAAGATGCTAAAAATGGAAAACACCCAAGAAATTGAGTTTGGGGAAGCAGAAAAAATTGCTGATGGGCACAAGTGACAGTTCTCACCAAAGTTAGACTCTTAGTCCCATCTGGTTCCAATGAAAAACACATTAGTCAAGAATTTGTACAGAAAAAGAACACCTCATGCCCCCACTTTAAGATCAGTGTTTTTGAATACAAATCCAGTACAGCACTTTTACTTTACCGCCCTTCAATACTATCCAAATGCTGGTCTGAAACTGACAAGATTCACTGGTTTTCTCTTCTTTACCTTTTTTTTCTATCAGAAATAAAACAAAAATAAAAGAAAATAAACACATTTAAAGAAATACTTGCTAAAATTCTGAAATGCTCTGAGTAATCTCAGAGTAGAGGATGCCAGCATATTAATTACTACAAAGTAGTCAAAATGAGTCTTGAGAATTTATAAATAACGATCAAACAAGATGACCTGTATGCTTTCTCTCTTGAATACAAATTAGCAATTAAATAACAATAAGATTTCCTTTGGAAAGATGATTCCAACCTGGCTAATCAAATCTTATACAATACTGTAGATCTGCTGAGATCAAAGGGCAATGTTAGGTAAAGTCTATTTTTACTTGAAAAATCTTGTGATCCTATGTTGACCTAAACAAGGATTCAAATGAATTGTATCCCATCTACAGAAGAAAATAAAGTTTTAGAGCATATATTTTTGGGGGGCCAAATAAATGATTCTAAAACCAAGCCTTTAAAGAAGTATTATTACTGGGCTAATATTCACTTAGGCAATTTGGAAGCTGGTCTGGGGCTCTAGGGTTCATTCAGTTGACTTGGTTTGTAGAAAACAACACATGTATTGTTTGTGCATGACATCAGGCTATGGTGGGGACCAAGAAATATCTAGAGATGTAAGCAATGAGTTGATGAGAAGTAGTCAGTAAAGATCTGTACCTTCTGAATGGCAAAAGACCATAGGGATTAATGGGGAGAGGACATATAGAAAATAATGGGTTTGGGTATCCAAAACATCACTTCTTAACCAAACTCTGCTATGTATATTAGCAAGGCTACTTTAAACAAATCAATTTGTCTCCCTGAGCCCCAGAATCCTAGTTTGTAAAATGGGGTTTAAATAACATGATAGATTCTCATCAACTTAAAAAATAAAGATATCTGTGCTCTTAATATTAGGGAAAAAAAGTGAATGAGGGAAATTGAAAAAATAAAGATTCTTCCCAACATATATGAATTACAGGAATAGTTAGTTCAATATCAGTATTAAGTAACTTGCCACGGTTATGACCTTTGATTTTCTATGGCTAGAGTAGTGGACAAATGTGCATTTAAAAGGAGAATTTGGCTAACAACTCTAAAAATTGTTGAGATTTTTTTCATTCCTCTTGTCTATCATCTACAACAATCTTCTTAATCTTTTTCATTTTTCATTTGATGCTCGGGCATGATGGTTTATAAGTTCAGTACATTCTTAAATTGAAAACTTCTCCTATTCCATTACTTCAACTCATACAGAATATAACTAAAAATTCACTGTTTATAGAGGCTCAAACAAATATCCTGTGTTATTTCATAGAGCAGTCAAAACAAAACACAACAAAAAATACACAAAAACTCTGTTTTAGAGGAGGTAGGTATTTCCTTAGTTACCTAATCCCAAATTAAACAATGCACGACTAAATGGTTCCTCTGTTACTTCTTGAAATTGGGATCCGTATAAGTGATGAGCTTTGCTCCCCAGCAGACACACATACACACATAGAGATGGGCTGTGGATCAGTTATCATAACGGACATCCCTGAAATAAAGCTCACAAAGCTATAAAACTCATAAAAAGCACACGCATGAAATGACAGAATAGAGTGTGACTGTCAAATGTTGACTCAGTAACAGTTAAACCCCTTCTGGCTGCACTTTTTTTTATGGTCTACTTCTATACTAATGACACGGGAGGAAGAATGAAACAAAAAAGGTTTTTAGCCCACCAATTATGTGAACCTCACAGACCACCAAAGAAGATGAAAGATTATTTATAATGTCATAATGATTTATCAGTTGGAGATTTTTCTCATCAGCTTAAGTAAAATACAAAGAAATAATGCATATGTCCACCCCCTCAACCTCTTGGTTCCACCCTTGCTTATTGAGAACGCCATTTCCTAAAAAATAACCATCCGCCCACATAATCTAATAGCACAAATGGGAGAAAAGGGTTTCTTGTAAATTGTATATAAATTATGTACAAATACATTCTCTCTCTCTTCTCTCACACACAGGGACACACACACTTCCCTCCAAGACTAACAATAACATAGAAGAAACCCATTTTCTTCAACAAAAACGTTAAAGAAATCATTCACTAATTTTACTCTGGTCAAATGTAAATGTATCCAGTGGGATATTTCCAGATACATTAGTATTCTGAAATCTGGTATCCTTTAGGAATATTTCCATCAGAGGATCATCACAGAGATATGGGAACTAAGGGGTTGGAAAGGTCCATAAATGGCCTCTGGTCTACTCATCTAGAAAATCATCCTTATTTAATCTTGATGTTTTCTTTTACAAAATCCAGAGTTTCCCCTAGTGGAGAAAATCATGAATTAGAACACATAATTTTGTTCATAGTCTAATTTCCTTTCATGAAATTTCATAAAATTTCCTTCATGAAATTTTTCCTAAGTATAATTTCACCTAAATTTCTTAGAAACTTAGTTTCATCAGGCAATCTGCTCAAAGTGAAATGTACTGGCAGATCAAGTTTTCTTAAAAAGTACTGTGAAGTTGAAGATAGATGGAATGATTTTGAAGGAAACACACAGCTTCTATGAATTCAAGTCAATCCAGATGAATAATTTCCCAAGATAGTAGCATGACTTGTAGATAAAATTGATAAATCCCTATCTATGATTTTTTAAAGAACTGATTTAAAGTAGGGAAAGTATTAGAAAGTTAAGGACGATTAATTCTGATTTATGAAAGAAGAGAGAAATTTGAAAAACAATGACCTGAGCACTTAACATATGTTCCAGAAAAGACAGAGCTGGTGGTTACAAACTTTGGCTAAGAGGGCATCATAGAGGATGTAGTGACAACAAAAAGCCAGTATGGATTCATTAACAAAAACAATATTATAACGACCTTAGTTTATTTTTCTACAGGAACTGGAATGCAGACCAGGGATGCTCAATAGTCATAATGTTTTGGGCTTAACTCAGCTTTGGATTATGTTCTTATCAGTATCCTTATTGTCATGATGGAGAAGTTGCATTGGACCCTGAAAAAGAAAGTTGAATGGGATGGGAAAAGCAGGTACAAAATGCCTGTCTTTAAATACCTTAAGAATTAACTTATTTAAAAAAGAATCGAGCCCTGTTATTCGTGAAAAAGGGATAGAATTTGGCCACATACAGTCAAGAGACACAACACTGACCGATGGCTGTAAGTTATCAGGTGAAATATAATGAATGACAAAGAGTTGTCTAATAGTCAAAGGTATCTGTCCATTAAGTGAGCTGCCACAAGATGTAAAAAATTTCCCCCTTCTGGAGATTTTTGAGAATTGGACATAGGACTACCTATATCTGGCATACTAAAAATACTGAAGAGGAAATTCAAGGCTGTTTTCATTGTCTTTCGAACCTATAATTCTATGTCCTACTTTACTGGACACTCCTTAAAACACAACTAAAAAATTGTGACCAATATATAAAACTATACATATTTTCTCTATCATAAATGACAGTTTTCTCAAAAGTTTTTAAGTTTCAAACCTTAAGGGCACTCCACTTGTAACTGAGAATTCTACCATCATTTTCTTAAGGAAGAGATTTCAAATTATGAAAAAAACACAGGATTATTGAGAAATATTTTGTGAAGAGACTGTCAAATTCACAGAGACAACCAGATTCACAGATTCAGGTACTTTGTGAAAGACACAGTTATATGCCCAAATTCAACATTCCTAATTTAGTCCTTAAAACAGAAAAACCACTGCCAGGGACAGGAAGAAGTCACTGAGGTCTGGGGGATTCATGCACAAAAAAGCCACTCAAGAGAATCTGTAGAAAACAAATCGGTCACAAAGAAGGCACACATGAACAACGTCATGGCAAAATACTGGTCTTTGCTTATTTGTCGCAGTGGTGCTTATGGTGTGTACAAGTGGAAACGGGAAGGCAGGAGAAGAAAAAAACTAAGCCCCGAGAGTTTTCAAATGTTTGTGTATGTGGTCAGCATTCAACCAAAGTCTAAAAAAAGACCATGTTGTATTTCAAAGCAGGGCAGATAGAGATACTATGCGCGCTGAGTTAAATCTCAAGGGTTAACGTGAGAAAAACAGGAGGCCAACAAAGAAAAACAATAGAAATCACAACGGAGGCAGGATGTCCAGTAGGTGGGAGGGCTGCATAGATGTAAACACAAAACTTGAACATTGTCTGATGATAATTGTTCTATAAACAATGGGTAACTCAGTTATTGAGCTACAGAAATGTATAGAATTTTTCTCTTTAATTTTTCCTTTTCATGGAATAAAAGCTATAAAACTGTTAGCTCTCTTATGAATGTAGCCTGAGTAGCCAGCAGTCACCTCAGTTAAATAAATATAATTGGGCTATTTTAAAGAGTCATGGCTTGGTTCAGAATTGCTGGGTCTGACAAACAGAAATGGGCACATTGGAGTTATAGTTCACTTTTCAATTATCCATGGTTGTTTGAAGGGAAGAGAGAGAAAAATACAGATGAGAACAGATATTTCGAATCTCAACTTAATCAACAGCTAAAACTTCACATGTTTTATCTGCCCTGCTTACAAGAAGCAAAACAAATAAGATGGAGCGTGTTCTTTTTGTTTCCCTAGCTCACCCTTTAGTGAAGCGGCTGGTGGTGTGTGGTGAAGGAAGAGATACCTAGGAAGGGAACAGATGCAGGAAAAACAAAGAATGGGAAGAACCATGTACACATTATGGAGATGGGGATTGCTTAAATGAGATTTCTGTAATAAAGCCTCAAGGCTGTACTAACTAATACACATGATCAATGCTGGAGCACAAGCTAATCATCAGAAACTGGGTAATTTCTCGAACTTCTTCAGCACGATCCATTAGAAGAGAGACTGAGCTCCAAGCCACAGGATCTTGACTTAAAAACTGATCTCCCATTTGGAATTCCTGTAATCTTCTCAAATTTCATTTTTATTTTTAAAACAAAGGCAGAATACCGTTTTCTGCTCATATTACAGTACAAGGTAGCAAGCTGATGTGAAATCACTTCGAAAAGGGTAAAGCACAAAATAAATAACGATAGACATTATTATTCCTATGAACCATAAGCAAGTTTTTCTCATTTGTAAAATGGAGGAGAAGCGGTATGCTTGGAGAGATTCAATGAGAGCCTCTAAAATACATGCTCAATTCAGAATATTTTCCTCATAGTTTTTAATCCATATTGGTAAAGTAGTTTGCAGTAAGTGACAATAGAGAATGCAACACATCTAGTAAGTATAAGAGGGCAACTGAAAAGCAAATGTCTCTGGTTATTTCAGTGCTTTCATGTTTAAATTGTCTTGAAGGTAGCTATTTGATCTTGGGGGACCTTGGGGATGAGGACAGGAGGCAAGGGAGAAGCAAAGGAAAGACCATTCTTAATAGGTCAGGTTTTTAAAGAGAACACTTCTGGTCCAACGACAAAAGTGACTCTTACTTCACTTAGAGGAAATTTAGAAAACTCAGCAATGTGGGCCCCTGAATGCCAAGTTACAACCCTACCACCTTGGCATCACTATACCATATTATTCTACTGTTTTATCTACGCAACATAGAACTATACTTTAAAAATATCTGGATCATTCTCTACGTGGTGTTTTCAAAACTTGCTTTTTTCAGGAGTGCTATTGTGAGCATCTCCTTGTGTCTTTAAATGAATAGACAATTTCAATCATCAGAGAGGCCTGTGGGTGTCTATCTGAAAGCCCAATTTGGCATGCCCTGTGTGTCTCATTTTATTGGACCATCCTGCACTAACCCCTCTACCAGAATGATGTAAAGAACACAAGACTCTCTGTTTGAAAACATGCACAGCTTTTCTAGGCTTGAAAATTAAACCATAAAAAGTTTACTGGAAAAAAAAAAAACCTTTAAAAAGCTCCTTAAAAACTCACACCATAATTGCTCCCCACCAAGCGTGGGCACTTGCTAGCTGCAAGTAGTGGCACTGTGACAAATGTAGCAAAACTGAAAGCGGGCTATACTAAGAGAAAAAGTCTTCCACTGGCCATCTGTGAAAATAAGGCATGTGGCCATTAAATGCAGAGGCTGTAAATATACACAAACTCCATGAAGCAAATGGCAAAAAAGGACTAAACTTCAAGCTCAAACAAATCAAAATGTTTAATGCATAGTTACCACTGCTGGACGAAAACAGCTCTGATCTTTGCAGTCTGCAAACTCGGCATGTATTTCAATTAAATACCCCCAAAAAGAAAAGAAAGAAAAAAAGAAAGAAATGAAAAGACACAGAAGAAAACCATCTGGAACAAAAGGCTATAGACAGCCCATACTCAATTTCTAGAAACAAACAGCCCCTTTAACTTGCACCAGCCTGTCGAGAATGTCGATTGGAATTATTGAAAGGCTGACATCTAGAGTGATGGATAGGTGATGACATAATAGCTATTTGCCTTTTTGTCATGGTCTTTGCAAACTGGCTGCTCCGTGCTGATAATATTCACTAAGGGGTTTTTCTCTCCCCTCCTGTCCCATAAGAAGTGTTCCCTAGCTAAGACACTCAGAATTAAGAAGGTTTTATGAATGAAAAACAAAGGAGAAGAAAACCCAAGGATCAAATGCCAACTTGCACATAAAAACCGGTCTCGATTTCCTAATAATCAGTCGCCTAGAAAGCAGTTCCCTATCCATTTTATATAAATTTCCAGACTAGAGAGACTCCAATAATAAAAAGGCAAGCGTTCAACGTCAGATTTTAAAGTCGTGGAATAATTAATACGTAAGTGTAGATTTTAAAAAATAATATATACTCACTTTTATAAAGCAACAATATTCATAATCTGTGTCACTGTAGTTTTTCCTAGATGAATTCCAACCAGCAGACTTAAAAGTTTGGGGTTTTTTTAAAAATCACACACCGTGCTCACACACAACCACCCCCTGTACCCCCCCACTGTGTGGCAATGATCTATCTCACTTCCTCTCAAAGGATTCACCTAACACACCTTCCTCCTTCATGATTTTTTTTCCTCTAACCGCTGAAATACCTAGTTCTAATTTGACTTCTCTAATTCATTTTAGCTAAAGGCAACATCTACAAAAGCCATCCATAAATCATTAATTAATTGTAGTGTCTTCCACTGAATGCAGAGACATGAATTCCTTCATATTCACTTTTTCAAAGTGAAACCTGTAATTCACAATTCCTCCCATGCCTCGTCCTTATCTGAGGGAAGGAGCATGTGTTAGATAATGCTGAACTAGATACACTGTGTCAGTTTCTGAAGAGTTAACACTGCTGGCCCCATCCATCAGATGGCCAGCGAAGCATCAGGAAAGAATGATGGATGTAAAATTATTACAGGGCTGCCATCCGATACACTTACTGCCATTTGTAACTAATGCTGGGACTGACACACTTTTTTTCATTATTAAACATACACATTAAGTCAACATTGGTCACTGTCATTTCATGTTTGGCACTCCGTTAAAGGGAAAGAAAGAGGTTGACAATAGCAGAAAAGGAGGAGGTGGGAGCGGAAGAGATTCCAAGTGGCAGAGTGATAAAAATTAACCTCTGTTTACAAATGAGTCTATATAGTATGTGGTAAGCCTTCTTGGGAGTATGACTGACAAGTGAAAAGAAAGACTGCTATCATTGCGGGATACACTACGGTTTAAAATATACCTCCGATTCTCTACATGTCCCCCTTATTCTATGGAAATTTACAATGAATTTTCACCGAATCTCAGGAGGAAAGGTAAGACGTTGTGCCAGGCATTCTTACTTGTAGTAACAGAAGAATTCATAGCATATGTAGGCATTTAGATTTCAGGTACACTGTAGGCAATTAATGTTTGCTTGGTGGTAATTCTCTACCATAAAAACCAGACACACGCATCTGCGTGTTTATTTTTGTGAGTGACATCTGTTTTATATATGAAAGTAGTACAGAAGTCAGCCTTAACATGTAGACACGTGTGTAAGAACACACATTCATTGGTTTAATCTGTCACCCAAGCAATGTTGGGGTGTGTGTGTATGTGTGTGCATGCTTATGTGCCCTTTACTTCTTTGAGAACCACAGACAAGGTATAAGGCCCTAAACACATAATAGTGCAAGAACGAAAGTAGTTAGATGACAACAAATCTAACACAAACAAACCGGTTTCATGAAGAAAATATTTGAGTGCCTTGATATCATTTTTATCATGCAGCTGTGGCTTACAATGGCCTACTCAACAGCCATTCTGGTCCTTTTCTTCTCTGCCAATATACCCTTTGATCTTAAGCTATCCCTTGATCTCCAGGAGGATAAGCTAAGTCCTCTAATTCAGTCCCCAAATATAATTCATGATCAACTTAAGGCAGCTTCTCTTGCTTTGAGCAGTAATTGTCTTAAAGGTACGCATTCAACCCATTTCTACCCAAATGAGATGTTTATGGAAGTCTGCTTGAGGTGTGCAGTGAAACATCTCTATGTGAATAACGTAAGAAACACCCCTACGTGAATGAAGGAGGAATGAAACACATCTCTATGTGAAAGAGGACTGAAAATAGCAAAGAGAAAACTGCTTCTCCTTCCTGAGTTGGCCTGCCTTCAGGGCACAGTTGTTAGGTACAGCAACATTTTATGACCCTAAGGGAAAAGCTAAGAGGATCACAGAGATTTCAACCCAGATATCACTGAGCTGATGAACTAATACCACCAACTGCCTCCTACAGAACTTCATTATGTGTTAAAAATTAAGAGGCTACTGTATGTAGATTTCCTGACACATGTAATGAAATACGTGTCTAACAAAGACTACAGCATAGGCGTCATTCCCCTAGGATAACTACGTTGGGGGTAAGGGAAAGAAGCAAGGAAACTTCTGGTCTATATACCATATTTCAGTCAAGTGCATTGGGTCTCTCTCTTATTAGTACTGCCTGGTGGTATCAGGACAAAAACTGAGGTCTGTATGATTTCCTGTCTACTATGGCTACCGTCACACGTAAGTTCAGACCTGAGTATGCCGTTGGTCATATGGTCAAGGCCGTGCCACGTGGGTGTTAATGAAGCAAAGTGGGTGGTTTCGACAAACTAAATGTATGGCGGGTCTTTTTGATTCTCCCTACCTGAGAAGATTTTTTTTATTCATCCATAACACTAATCTGTGAAGAGCTATGTGATAAAAGATAACATTATCCGAATATGCAATCAGGCTATAATTAACCTGAAATGACAATTATAAATAACACAGTGTCCCAGAGTTTCCAAGAAACCTGACATACACAGTTTTTTGGGTATGTTGAAACACTTCCAAGAAAAGTAAAAAATGAGAAATCTTTTAGAAGTCTTCAATTAAAATGTGTTTTAGTAAAAATGACTTTCATTATGTGTTTTGGTGCATATTACTAGAAAACATTTGTCCCTATCTTCACACCTCTAATTGTTTTTACTACCAATTACAGCTTTTCAGAATTAAGACTTTCTCCTTGGGACGACCACGCTGGCCATTTAAAATGTGGAGAAAATACTGAGTATGAGGTTTGTGTACTCAAGAAAACAGATCTCCTCTCCACAGGATTCCAACGTAGGGATCTCAGGCCATGCCATCAACTCTCAGACCAGTGGGAAGCACCAGGCTGGATGTCTTCTCTTTTCCCCTTCCCTTTCTCCCAGATCCTTTCAGTTTTTCTCTCTTATACCTGCCACCCTCCCTGCCCCCACCCTTCCACCTCACATACTTTCTGGGTTTAGGAAGTTGGCAGCATTGTTTTAGTGAGAGAAATGTCCTTCTTTTGGGATTCAAATGATGTTACAGAGTGCAAAAAAATTTATCATATATCCTGTTTATGTTGTTCAAATGGAAGCAAAATTTCAAACTAACTACTCATCTACCTATGCTCTGGCCATGGGTAAAGTTGGGCAATCATAAAGATCTATTAAAAGGGTAGGTATTAGGAGAAAAATAACTCAATAGGCATAGTGCTGTCACTTCCTGGAAAAATAAGCAGTCACCTTTGTCAGCCCAGGTACTGAAATGATCTGATAGGCTGAGCAAATGGGTGGGGCCTTTATTCACTTCCTACAAGTAGGTTCACACACATAAAGATGCCATGATTAACAGTTGAAATAATAATTTGACTTAAACTATATACTTTATAAAGAAGGGGACATATTTTCTTGTTCAATAGAGTATCTCAAGTACGCTATCCTACTCCTTATTTGTAGCAGGTGTTAATTAAAAGATATAAATTTGACACTATCTCATCTCCATGAGTTGCACATAGATCAATCATTAATATTATAGAAATGATACCCAAGCTAGTTCAACAGGAAAAGACAACAGCTAATACCTGCTCAGAGAGCTTCAAAAAACACCCTTTCAAGATGAACCATGAGAGACTGTGTACACTGAGAAACAAACTGAGGGTTATGGAGGGGAGGGGGGGGGAATGGCTGAGCCTGGTGGTGGGTATTAAGGAGGTATTGCATGGAGCACTGGGTGTGGTGCATAAACGACGAATCTTGGATCACTGAATGAAAACAACAACGACAACAAAAAAAACGCCCTTTCATTGTCAGGTATCAAGGTGTCATCCAGATCCTGGTGCTGAAAAGATTTACGATACTTTACTGAAGTCTGCCATGCTATTACAATAATGAAACTGTTTCATTCCCATATTTTAAGATTTTCACTTAAAAACCCATGAAAATATAAGACCGCAGTTGATGGTATAACTCAACTGCATTGAAAGGGCATGGTGACGAGATTTGGGGATGACAGTCTTCTTGAGAATGGAGACATCTTAATCGGCCAACAGGTTTTGGCAGGTATGGCTCCCAAAACAGATTTTTAAGAAGTTACAACGCTAGAAAAGAGAAGGGGAAACTGAAGGCAGTAGCGTTGAACAAGAGGCAACTCTCCCTCTAGCAACACAAATAGAGAAGGTGCTAATCGGAGAAGTAAAATAAAGTCTGATTGTGGAGGAGGAAAAAATGAGCGGAAATAAAGTCCCCTAACAATGGACAGCTACGGAGCAAAGTGAATGCAGATGGCTCCACTCCTGGTACTTAATCAGAAGGCTGCGCGGAGTCACTGGAGCCGGCATCAAGTCATGTGTTAGAACAACAGCTGATCTGTATTAGAGAAGATTAACTCGCAGTGCCGTGGTGGAGGGCCCAGGATTATTTTATGTACTTGCATTGCCTTACAAGCCGTCAGCACAATTATTACCCTCCGATCTGAATGAGTGATCTGTAACCACAGCTAAACAGCATGCTGCTTAGGGGCCTAGGAGCTTCATGAAGATGAATTTCCATACCATCCAAGTGCTTTTAATGGGCTCCCTGATCCAACCACAAGGCCTGTTTTGCAAGTATATAGAACTCAGGATGAAGGCTTCCTGTCCAAAAGGATTTGGTCGGTTGTCACTTGACAATTCCCAGCCAGCACAGGGGAGGAGAGGGGGGGAGATAGGTAGAGTTGTCTCTGCTTTGGAGGATTAAAAAAAAAAGGGTACAGATGCTTGCTGAATGCAACCAACTGCTGTATCCACAGCTGAATTCAATGCGCTTAACAAATAACGGCAATTTAGCTATGCTTGCGAGGAATAGCTTGAGTCACTTTGCATTAGCATCTGGCTGAGTGTTAAACTCATTTCTACATGGGGAGCAGAGAAAAGGAATTTCTGTTCAAGCATCCTTTCAAGAATGTTTAAATATTTGAATATAAATTCCTTTATGCTTGCTATCATTCCTTCTTAGAGCTGTCACTTTGCTTTTCCCCTTCCCTTCTGGTGCTTAGCTAGAGAAATTTTGTGCCCTCCTCACTGCACCAATATCGCTCTTCTGCTGTGTGCCTGCCAGGGATGCCTTCCTAACCACGCTCTGCTCTCCCCTCCAGGAACGGAGCGGAATTGGAGGCATTTCTCCATCCTTTTGACCCACGTTTGGACCAGCGGAAAAGTAGAGTTGTGACGGGATCACACATAGATTGCACCTCCACTGTGCAGACTGTGAGCTTCTTAGAGGCTGCACATCAAATTCCATATAAAACCTGGGAAACCAGAAAGCTATCCAATTAGCAATCTGCTCATTCTGGACACTACTGTTTGACTCGAAAGCTTCCCATGATGGTTAACGTTCAAATTATTGCTAAGTAGCTGATCATTTTTCCCTCTGATTTACTGTATCTCTCTTTAGCTACAGGATTGTGAAAATAAGACCCAGTCACATTTTAAGATTTCACTTCAAAAATATCAAATAGGACCAAGATCACTCCAAGCATTCTGCAATGACATATTTTTTCTGAGTAAAACAGAGTGTAGTTTAGACAAAAGAATATGGAGTTGTTACATCTCAAATAAATTCAGTTTCATTGGGCTTAGGTAAAATAATAATGTCTAAGTTTTAAAAAGCACATTTTGTTTTATAAGAAAGTCAATATTTCCAATTGTGCAGTCATCTAAACCTTGACAGCGCTTTGCATTGGAAACATATTATGACAGGCTCAGGATCCTAGTTACTTAGGCTATGAGCATGGGTATCATCCAAGCTTATGGTGATTAAAGAAGATTCAGCATTTTCAAATCCAGCTCATCCCCAAATACAAGTTAAGCATCTCTGTAAAGCAAAACTTTCACTCAGACATTTCAAGTGCCATTCCATTTTAATGCAAACTGATGGCAGAAAGGGGTATATTCATTGTCAATAAGGTTTGGAGATGGATAGAAGAGAATTATAACTCTTCTCATTTCCAGATGGTTTTGATTAGGATGGGCATGAAGATATATGTACTGATGGCAGGGGGGGCAGGGGGTGGGAAGGGAGGGAGAACCCTCATGCTGAGGCTATGAGAAGATGAGAAAACAAAGAAAAAAAAAGCATTTAGGCAATTTAAATATTTTTGGGAAGTCCGTCATTTTATGAACTAACCTTTTCAGTCCGACAGTTATTGAGACCTAGACTATTCACAACAGCCACCTTCCCATCAAGCACCTGTTGTTCCCGCCGAAGCTGCTCCTTCATCTGCCGAGCCTCTTGGATTGCCTTGGTGACAGCATCATGGTCATTTAAATAACCTGAAGATGTGACAGAACAAAGGCTATGTTTTGTATAAATGCATGAATAGGTTAACTTTTAACCACAAAAATCACGTCTTTTGGGGGGAGGGTAATGGTTAGTGGCTGGCATATAATACTTTCTCAATTTCATTAGTCTAAAGTGAATGAATGAGTAATCAGTAATGCCTGATTCATACAGTCCTATGTGAACATGGTGCCAAGCATCTGTAATGCAAAATATAGTTGTTTCCACATGCTTGGAAAGAAGTTTAAAATATAATTTTTAAATAAACTTTTTTTCAGTTATCTGAATATTTTGTAGTGCAAAAATAAAACTTATCTTTGATTTTCTTTTTCATGTAAGGAATGTTGCCATAGGATAGAGGTATTGATGATTATTACTCTAATTATTGACATTCTCGTTGTATTGGAAAGGTCAGTTTAGAGTTTGCACATAGCACCATTAAGGTTGTTATATACAGAAGGAATAAATCATTGTTATCTGAGTGAAAGAAGATCGTTCCCCCATCCCACCCCCACCCCGAATCCACTGATGGTTAAGTAAACCACAGGTGGCAATGATTTGCTATGGATAAAACTTGTAAGAGTTAAGGGGCCAAATTTCAAGCACAGAATGGAACCAAGCACCTGTGAATTGTATGATAAGAAATTGTGGCTACTGAAATCGACAGTCACACTTAATTCACACTCTTAATAAGATAGTCACATGACCAACTTGCGTCTACAGCTCTACAATTTAAAGTACAAAAAAAGTCAAAATATTTCTTTTAAAGAATAACGGGTGTAAGGAACAACACTAATTTTTAACTTAAATTTAACTCTGGTCACCTATTTATTTGATGCACATTAATATGATCGTCTGCACGACTTTAGGGTAGAATACCAATGGGAAAAGACTGTTTTGTAAATATCGAAAGGAAAGCTAATATATCATCTTTCACTCTCCCTATCTTTTAACTAGGGCATAAAATGGCATAAACTGAATCTATAATATGAAATTGCCCAGAAAAGGGACTTGTTTGTGACATGAGGCTAAATCTAACCAGATCCATTGGTGAATTGTGACAGATGGAGGGACTGTGAGACAGAAGGCAGGCACTAATCACACATAAAATGACCGGCTTGCCTCAACATGTTCCATGGATTCCAGCAAACTTTACACCCTAATCCATTTTTAGAACAAAAAACATCTGGGCCATAAATCCTCTAATCTGCCAAAACACGCTATTAAATCCCATGATTTGTTGAAAAACACTAAGATTAAAGAAAGGAAATATAAAATGGCTAACTGCCGTGTTAGGAAAGTGTTATTAATACTCTTTCTTTGTCTCAATTATGAATGTTCTGGTACTAAAGAGCCTTGTCTAATCATGTCAGATTACACATCCTTGCCGTATTGCTAGGCTCTTCTATCTGATCTGTTGATTGCCAAAAAACATAGAATACTTTCTTGCTGCTTAAACATTTCTATTGAAGAAGCTGGTGTCAGATTAGTACAGTGCTTCAGTGCTGGAGGGTTTTGAAATGATCCATGCTTTCCCCCCCTCGATATGTACAGACTAACCTCATCCTCTGATCTCCTTGAGGCAGAAAGATAAGTTCCCATGTAGGCGACGGCAAGAGGAGACTTGAGAGCAACTATAGGTTTTGCTTTTCAGAGCTAAATTCTTTGGAATGTATTCAAAGAACAAAACATCCTTGTTCATTACAAATACAGTATGAATCGTGAACGACTATTTAGACCGAGGTCTAGGCTTTTAGGGTTAATGTTTACTTTAAATTATGCTTGTTTTTAACCTTATATTATCCTCAGCATCCTGTCTCGGTTCTGCTGAACAACCTTCTTAATATATTATTCTTGAACTGATTCTGTTCATGTACACTACTACTCTAGAAAGAAATATAGCTCGTATAGGATAGCGATGGTCTCAGGACATGTTCCTTTACTAAAAGATCTTTTGGGGATCAGCCTGATTTTCCTATGCTCTAACCCCTGTTTATGTACAACCTGGCATCATGCATTTTTGCAGTCTATTTAGCTTCTTCAGGGCACAAATACATTTTGAAATGGTTTGGCACATGGCACTGAATAAAAGTATGAATTCTTTATGTTTTTAGGTGCTGCCAAGATAACATTGTGCAGGAAAAATGATTAATATAGATGCAAAAGGGATGCAAATTATATGGGGGTGAATAACTGACAGACATATGTTCCGTAATGTCTATTTCCAGTTTGAGGTGTGTGCTCCTATGCAGGTGGAAATAGGCGTCCACTTTAAAATAAACCTTCTTGCTTTTAGAGACTCTTGAATTTTAGTTAAAATGCTCTATGAAATCTAACATTTGTATCTGCTGTGTTAAATTTTAAGGCCATTTATATATTACAGAGTCGAATCATAACAGGATTGTGTGCTGGTTCTCTCCATTTTGTTCTCATCACAGTCACTAAATTACCAATCCTGCTGATTCCCTCTCTCCTGCCAAATGACTTCAACTCCAGTTTTGGAGAGACCATTAAGACTGAGCTCTCACCTTCCTTTCCTGCCCCTGTCCCACCCCGACTCCTACCCCATGCTAGCTTCGAATCTGCCTCCATTTCTTCCCATTGTCTCTTCCTGCTTCAGTGAAAATGGTGCCCCTACTTTGATTCAATGCAAATCCCCTCAAATTGTGCTGTAGGTTTCTATTCCTCTCCATTGGTCATTCTCTTCCACATTTATGTCATCCAGATCTGAACTTCTCCACCATCCCTACCACTTCACGTTGTATGTACTTAAGTTTCTCCACCTGAGACGAGCAAATAAAGTTTCTCTTTCAACTTTGGGTTGCCCTCTCTTTCCAACTGTCTCTCCTTACCATCTAAGATTCTTATCATACTCTCCCATTCCTTCCTCACTCTTCCATTTCTGCTCCAATCTTGATTCTGCTGCCCTTGCACTTTTAAATTGCCAAATCCAAGGGACACTTGGCATGGCCTGCAGAATCCCCTCATTACAGAAACTCCTTTCTTCTTTGTTTCTCATCATAAGATGGCATCCCCTTTCTCTCTGCCTCCTCCATCTCCATATCCTTGCTTGGGATCTGTTCTTCACCTCCTCCTTAGATTTGGTCCATGGTTACAATCTTCAGAAAAAGTTGGCATTTTGGAGTTGGAAAAGCCTGAATTAAAATTGTAACTTTGTCACTTATAAGCTCTATAAATTGTACATGTGGTTTTATCTTTTTAAGTCTCAGTTAGCTTATTGGTTAAATGGAGGTAACATTCACTAGGTAACATAAATGAGTTAATAGAGTCTTGTATAATAAATGGTCCATGAAAGTTATTTACTGTTAATCTACAAAATGGCATACAGACAGGGTTTAGGCATTGGATGCAGATGGGTCTGGGTTTCTGTTTCTTGGGAAGTGTGATTTGCCAAATTACAAGTTTCATTGAGTTTCCATTCCCATCAACTGCAAAATGAATGTCAGGTTGATGGAAGAATTAAACAAAAACAAAATAACACATCTTGTGAAGGAGTAGATAACACTGGATACCTGAGGAGGCAGCAGAAAATGTTAATGCCTTTCTTTTCTTTTCTCTTTCATTTTCTTTATATGTTCACCCTCAGCAGTCTTATTGTATGGCTTTGACCATAATGACAAAATCTGTGAAGGGATATCATTTCTTGTTGGTACAGAGGTTCAAGGAAAGAGAGTCACACCATACAACCCCCCCCCAATGATTACTTGATAGATTTTATTCAGCCTGCATTATATATTTAGGCACCAACTGCATCATAAGATAGGATCAGAAGGTGGGTATGTGCTTAGGAGAGGTTTGGTGAGCTTCGATCTAAGGAGGGAAGTGGGAAGGCAATGGTCAATATGGCTTCCAGGTAACACCTCAAATGAGTTTTGGGAAATATAGATTAGGGATCATTAGTGTAAGAAATCTGCAAGATTCTATAACTTTGTTAAATTCACTATGGTTTGATTTTTATGCCTTGGTGTTTCTTTTTAATCATTACCAACAAAATTCTCAAAATTTAAAAGGTCCCTTTTATAATTTTCAGGGGCAGAAAAAAAAAAGGACAACTTGGAAATAACCTGTCTTATTTCATTTAATTCTTCCATCGACCTTATATTTGTCCCATTACAAAAATGGAAAATGGTATATGAGGACATCTCTTTAAAATTTATATTTTTTAAGTGGTTATTGTTATGAAATTTATGGGCAGCTTAGGAAACTCATGAGCGATCTTAGGATAAAATAGAAACAGAAAGAGTTCTAGCTGCTCTGCAGGAAAGAAACCGTTAAAAGGTAGAAGGAAAAATAGGAAACCACTTGTAATGGGTTGAATTGTATCTTTCAAAAAGATATGTCCATGGCCTAAACCTGGTATCTGTAAATGTGACCTTCTTTGGAAATTTGCAGGTGGATCTTGAGGATTAAGTATCTCGAAATGAGATCACCCTGGATTTCAGGTGGGGCTTACTTTCAATAATTGGTGTTCTTAGAAAGGAGAGAGGGATCTGACACAGAGACACAGGGGAGAAGGCGATGTGACTATGGAGGCAGAGACTGGACCTAACTATCATCCTAATCCAGGAACACCAAGGACTACCATTAGCCACAAAGAACAAGGTGAGAGGCGGGGAACAGATTCTCCCTCAGAGCCTCCAGAAGGAGCTAACCCTGCTGACACCTTCACTTTGGATTTCTAGCCTCCAAATAGTGGGACAATCAATTTCTAGTTGAAGTGACCCAGTTTACGGTAATTTGTTGCAGCAGCCTTAGAAATGAAATACTACAATTGGTCTAAGCATGCTTAAGGAATCCAGGGGTGATTCCGGGTACTATAAAATATCTGCTGCCTGCCTCAAATCCTTCCTGATTTTTAGATATATGTATCTGTCTACCAAGCTTCTGTCCTTGAATGTCTCATGAGTATCTGAAATGCAGCATATCTGGCATGGAATTCATCATCTTCCTATACTGCCTTAGACTGTTCTTTCTACCTTCCATATCCCTTTCCAGTGGCCTGTTCAGTTACCTGGGGGTCATCTAAGAGATCCCCTTTACCCCATATATATAACAGGCAACCAAGCTGTGACAGTCATGTTTCCTCCTCAGCTTTCAAATGTGTTCCTCTTCATCCTCATGGTCCCCACTTTCACTAAAGGTCCCTCATATCTCACCTGGGCCAATGTCCTAATCTCTTAACTGGTTTCCTTATCCTTAGGCTTACACTCCTTGAATCTATCTCCTTTATCTACTTCCAGGTAGAGCATTCCAAAGTATTGCCCTGAAAGTAATTTAGATCCAGTCACTTTACCTGATTTAAAACCCATCTCTCCATACCTTAGTGCTTAAAGGAGCATTTCATAAGATGATGAGATGTATTATTCGTGAAAAGATAATTCCATGTTCAAGTGTGGGAAATGCTAAATTAAAGTGAAAAAGATTTCTTCATTGCATAAATTCCCAAGATCTTGATAATGTTAATGTGCACTGTGAATCTTCAAGAGATAACAAAAGTATGCAGCTTTTCCCGGATATCCTGGAACAAGAAACCTTGCAATGTTCCCCCAAAAATGTCATTCTGGGATAAATTCCAAACACTTTACAATGGCTTAAAAGTCTCTTCATGATATTATTCCGCTTATCTTCCCCGCGTCACTTCCTGCTGGTCTCTCCAGAGTTCTGTGTTGAAGCTGCCTTAAGACTATTTCCTATTCCAAGCACTGGCCTGTGTCCTCCCACCCCCACCTCCGTCTCCCAGGCTTTTCTCTTTTACTGAAATACTCTTTCTTTCTAGTGTGTTTGGGGCTTCATTCAAATGTCACCCCTTCTATAATGACTTCCCTGATACACCCCAGGCATGCTCCTTGGCAACCCTTCGGATTTCTCATCTCTATGCTCCTACAAAATCTTATATATGCTTTTACTGTCACATTGTCTTCCGTTTGTCTAAGTTTGTCTTTCACACCAGTCTTCGAACTACTTGAGGGTATTTTAAAATTTTCAATCTTTTATTCCTTTGGCCCATGGTAGGGTCTGTTGAAGGATAAATGCGTATTTCTAAGTTGAAAGGATCTACCTTTATAATTCCAAGTTGATTATCTATGTTATCACATCGATGGAAGCCTGTACCAAAATGACACAGATTTACTGAACTTATGGATTTAATAGATGCTATGAAGGCAGTACAAATTCTTATTTACTACATATTTATTTTACATAGGGCTTTTCATCTAGAAGTAAAAGTAAGGGCACATGTGTTTCAAGTTATTTTCAACAAATACTGATTTTTTCTATTGTTGAGGTCACTTATCATCATCAAAGTTTTGGCACCCTGATATGTAACCATTTCTTCATCTGTGAAAACTCACAAGAATTAATTAGATTATAAATGTGAAAGCAATTTGTAAATTATAAAGCACTATGCAAATGTTAATTGCCAGATGTTGAATCATACCCTCAACTTCCTGACAATCCAGTGGCTTTCTATTAAACTATTACAGTATTTTTGTACAATAACCTACCTTCATAGAAGTTTTTCTGATTAAAATTATAAACTAATGAAACATCAAGGTAATATCCTCTTTCATGCCATTGTATTTTAAATCAGCAAGTTGTAGAAATAAAGTACCAACTTAATGAACTGGAAAATATTTTCCCTCATTCTATTGAATCAATGTGAATCTACTACATTTGCTGAGTAAAGTTTTACTTTTCATGTGTTAATGCCTCTGAAGAATAAAGGGTAAGGATAATGCATTCTAGTATCTTCTAAAGACTTAATAGAACAAGACTAGAGGCTAGCTAAAGCCTCTGTCCAAGACTTTCATCTGCTCATCCTCCAAACTTCCATCTGCTCACCATCCTGCAAAATGTATGGCATAGAGAAGATATTTAATACACATTTATTCAATGAACAAGTGAAAAGTCTACATAAATGACTGAGAAGAGCATCTAATGCAGAACGCCTACCAATCAATAGGCAATAGCTGAAAAGGGAACATGCCAACCAGAGACCATGAATCCTCTGGCCTCAACCTCCACTGGCTCTGAGTTTAGGCAAGTTACTAGGTCTTCATGTATAGTTGTTTCCTTGAAATTGAAACAGAGGAAATAAACAGAGTCACAGAACTGTCTACCCTGTGACAAGAACCTACTTAGAATCCCTGGGTAAGCACTTAGCCTCCTTAGGCCCCAGTTCCTTATCTGTAAAATAGCAAGTTTTGACTGGATGATATGAGTATCTCCTCTATCTAGTTTAGGGTCTATGATTCTAAAATTAGCTTCAGTGAGAGAGAGATTAAAAATGCTTCGACAAATGATAGTATTCTACATATGTACAATATAGGTGAAAAAGGCCAATAAAAGAAACGTAACATTCAGTCAGAAGATTCTAAACTTATCCATCATTCTTCTGAACTATTCATACCTTTCAAGGATTCCCTTTCCTTTGGAGCAACCTATCCTTTGCATACCGTAGCAAAGGCATTCTTGCAGAACACAGTGTAATATTGGTCACCCACCTTAAAAACTCACTTTCTATATTTGTAGCTAATAGTTTATAGCAAGGAGCCCATGTCATTAACGATAACTTAAGTTATCTTTTCGTTCACAGTTTTCCTTGGTTTATTAATGGCATAACACATTAATTCTTCTTTCAGGGGTGACCTTTACAACACCATTAATGCGCACAGCTTTTATCCAGCTACATTATTACTCATTACAGTTTCAGCTTTCAACATCTGCATTTGCTGAAAAGAGAAAAGTAAATCGTAGCGGCCTCAAATCCTTGGGAACTATGAGGGATGTGTGGATGTGGATGTGGTGAAGGGATTTTTCAGGGGAAAAAAAAACTAAGGGAACTTTTAGTAGTGGAGAAAGTCAGATGATAAATGTCATTAAATACATTCTTGTCTTTCAAAAATATTTTGTCATACTTAATCCCTGGAATGTTCAAGTAAAAAATCCTCATATGATAAAAATGCAAATCCATCAGTTATTTTGTTAAATATTCTGGTTCTGGTGACATTACGAAAGTAGCTCATAGACCAGCGTTGTGATATTTATAAGCCTTCATGTCTATTATGGAAGTGAATCATTCTTGCCAAATAAAATATTTTTTCTTTTACATATTTAGGACATGAAAGCAAGTCTTATCTTGGAGTCCATTTAGGATGTGGAGGGGAGTAACTGAGTTAGGCCATAACAGAGTGGTGCAAAATGATAAAAAGCGGACGTGTACCCCAACCTTTTTCAAACTTCTCAAAACTTAAGTTTTCACAGTGTCTGCTCTCACAGCTGTCCCACTGCCCCAGACTGGCTTCCTCTTGGCAAATAATATGGAATTCTGCTCTGTGGAGATTGAAGCATTTGCAATACATTCCTTTAGCTTCTTCTTCTTTTTTTTTTTTTTTTTGGTCCATCCCACATTTTCTCTGTAACTTTACCCCTTTTTACCCTTCATTTTGTTCAGTCTCAGAAAAAAGGGGGGCTTCATTCCTTTCCAAGGTTAATCCTTTCTCATGATCTCTTGTCTTGTTCCATCATCTGTGCTCTCTTCCATATCTTTATCTGTCTCTGATTCTTCTTTCCCTTGACTATATATATATATATATATATATACATACATATGTATATATGTATGTATATATATGAATGGTTACCCTATCTTAAAACCTGTCTCTACGCAGTCCTTTCAAAATTATCACTTCTTGACACCAAGCTTACAAAAAGACTGGTCTATAAATCAACTGCATTTCTTTCCTCATAGTCTTCAAATCATTGTGATTAAAATTCTGTTAAGGCATTCTCCTAAAACTTCTCTGTCAGAGTTTACCTCTCCATGAGCTCCAGCTAGATCATACAGCTTTTCTTTTTTCTTTTTTTTAATTTTCTGCCAAACGGGACACCATTAAATAACCCCTTCTTTTTTGAAACTTTCATTTTTCCTAGGCTAGCATGACACTGTCCTATCTTCAGTCTTATTCTAACACAGTCTCTTGCTCTTTATCAGTTTTCCCCCCTAAAAAAGTGTGGTTTTAAAATGTGCCCAATGATACTTTGATATTCCCCTTCCCTTGAGTTGGGCTGCACTTGTGATTCTCTTACAATGAAGAGAATAAAGGTAGACTTTCAAGACTAGGTCATAATGGGGCACCTGGGTGGCTCAGTCATTAGGCGACTGCCTTCGGCTCAGGTCATGATCCCAGGGTTCTGGGATCGAGTCCCGCATCAGGCTCCCTGCTTGGCGGGAAGCCTGCTTCTTCCTCTCCCACTCCCCCTGCTTGTGTTCCCTCTCTCCCTGTGTCTCTCTCTCTCAAATAAATAAAAATATATAATAATAATAAACGACTAGGTCATAAAAGGCAGTGTGGCTGTCTATTTGCTCCCCCTCTTGGAGCACCCACTCTCGGGAAAGTGAGTTTCCATGCAAGGAGCAGCCCTGTGGAAAGACTCACAGGGCAAGGAATTGACCCTCTAGCCAACAACCATGTGGGTGAGACATGTTGAACAAGGAGCATCTATCCCTAGTAAAGCCCATAGGGAACTATGGTCCTGCCTAACACATTGATTGTAACCATGAGGCCTTACTCCAGAACTACCCAGCTAAGCTGCTTCCAAATTTTGACACTTAGAAACTGGTGAGATAATGAATGTTGGTTATTTTAAGCTCCTGACTTTTTGGTTAATTTGCTATGCAGTAACAGATAACTAATACAGTAGATAATCCCTATGATTCTTTATCCCACTTCTCTTCTTACTATACACACTCTTTTTTGCAGAACTTGCTTTTTCTTAAAGAGGTGCATATATATTTTTTCATTTTCTTTATGTCTTTTAATTCTAGTATAGCTAACACACAGTGTCATATTAGTTTCAATATGGTGATTTAGTAATTCTATACTTAATTTCAATATAGTAATTTAATAATTCTATACATACTCTGTGCTCATTGTGAGAAGTGTACTCTTAATCCCCTTATAGCACATATAATTCTAAATATATAAATATAATATATATTATATATAGTATGTATAACATAAATATAATAAATATAAATATATAAATTATAAATATATAAATCTAAAATGCTAGCACCCTTTTATGTATCAGACTTATGTTTATAGTTTCCTCCTGAGTATCTTTACCTAAATGGCTCCTTGTGTTTCAATGCTTACTACATTTTTATATTTATGTCTTCAAATCTGCTTCAACTCTGCTTTTCTCTTTCACAGTTAAGGGAGGTATTATCCTTCTTATTTTATGAATTCAAAATCCTAGACTCCTCTTTCTCCAACTTGAACTACACCAGGTAGACTCTATTGAGGATAGGTTAAATTAAATCTTCTTTACTAATATCTCTTCAATCTATTCCTTCCTATGTTTTATCATTGCTTATTTCTATTTCATGTAACTAACTCTTGTCCTACACTAAAACAATGGTTTCCCTGATTCCTATCTCTTCCTGTTGCCAATACTCTTCTTTCTTAAAGTTCTGATCAGATTGCTGTCTGGAGAAAAAGTCAAAATTTCTTAGGATAGCATTCAGTCAGATTCCATCTGCTCCTTTCAGTTTTAGCCCTGATCACTTTTCACTACACATTCATTCTATATTCTAGCCAAATCAGTGCATTTCTCAAAAATATGCTATTTCACTCTGGGTTTTTTCTTAAAGGCTAAAATGCCTAGGAATGTTTCTCTTCCTCAAGATTCTACTTGAATTAGGTTATCCCCAACTTAGCCTTCCCCGATCCTTCCCAAATAGAATCCAACACTCTTCTTTTTGATTACAAGGTCATACCTATTCTCTGAAATAGCACTTACTATGGCTGACTAGCACCGTAAGAGGGATGACTTTTCCCCTAACTAAACCCTGAGCTCCTTGAAGGCTTGTCTGTGCTAACCTCCTTATAACTCTATGCAAGTGATAAATGTATCAATAAATGTAGGTTGAAGTAAGTGTTTACAGTCTAATTTATGTGTTACTAAAGTAAGGATTATTGGAATTTTTAAAAAGTTAGCTTATAGAAGCATTTTCTAGTGTTTACTTTACCAAAATGACAATTATGGAGAAATGTAATGAATGTATGAAGCTACGTAATTTTTATAATACTTCAGTGTATTCAAGTAAATCTCAAGCAGTATAGAACTGAACAAACTCCATATCCTGATGGGTGACTGTTGATCTAAGCAGAATATATTTTATCACTATGTACAGTTTGTACACATCACGAAAAATGGAAATATATGTCAGTAATGGGAAAGGCAATTCACCTAACAACAACGTTCTGGAAACATTGCTCTCTGCAATTAGTTCATTTAGGCCTCTTTTTTACAAACTTAAGAACATCTATTACATCAACAAACATAACCAGTTCAATTAGCTTTTCAGGAGGACATTGTAACTTGGACTTCAGTTATAAATTTCATTTGCATGTTTAAAACACACCTACAAGGTTCATCAAATTGAAACTCTCCTATGAAACTAAAACCAAGCACAGGGTATGCATGATTTGTCATTAAAAGATGATTTCATTCAATTGCCATAACAGAAAATCAGCAAGAACAAAAGAAACAGAACTTACCTATTGTGCTAACTCTGGCTGAAGGACTAGCTAATGCTGCTGGGACAGAGGCTTTGAGGGGGCCTGCCCCACTGTTTATTCTCAGAGCTGGCATATGGGGAGAGGTGGGTGATGTGGGTGATTTGCCATCAGAGGTCTTGGGTTTAGCTGATAGGTTCAGTGGCTGTGCCACTTCATCCTGCAATGATCATTAGAACATGAGCTGTGATAAGGCAAGGCTGATCAAAAATGCCTAGAAAAACACAGGTATATAGCCTGTCATTTCCCATCAAATTACTCTACCAATCAGTGATCTTAACATTCAACCTGTACATTACAGTGTTGGTTAGCTGTCAACAATGTCACTTTTAACTACATATTATGAAAAACCTTTAGTATAAGAGAAAGTACATGTGCACTCGACTATCCAGGAAGTATATAGCTGATGTCATCTCTAAGAAATAGTCTTAAGCTATTCCTTGTGCTATTCAGTTCTATTGAGAGACAATTACATAATTCGTACAAAATTATAATGTAGGTAGGCTTTTTTCAACCTCTGAAGAGCAGGGGTTGAATCCCAAGCACCTTTGTACCCTGGTGCTTCAACAGAGAACCTGGAACATCCATGATGGAGGAATTAAAAGGTGTGTACCTCTGATCAGAACTCCTCTCCAGATTAAATATAAAAAAAGAAGGAAACTTTCTAACTTTCTTAGAAAATAATCTTTCTCCTAGGTTTCACAGACACAGTTTTGGACTTGATCTAAAAATGAAAATAAACATAATTGATACCAATATGTATTATTTATTTGTATGTGAGTGACACTGTTCTAAACACTTAGCATTAAGTTTTTAAATCTAGATTTGTTTTCCAGATTTTCCACAACGTATACCACAATCAATACATTGTGGTATGAAGATCTTTATGTGGTTAATTCAGTGCATATTGTGAGTTCCAATTGTTCAATACTTGAATAGGTCAAGTTTACGTAGTTTACATTCTCTTTTATACCTTTCTATATTAGCTCTTGTGTAATTTCATATGTAAAATTTATGTATACAATTATCATGAAAGTTTCTACCACATTATTTACTAGAATCAGATAGTATTAACATTATATCACTTTTTCATCACAAACTGAGAAATTTCTTTTTTTGTGCTCTAAAATTAAAATATGGTGTCATATGTTAAAACTTATTCTTTAAAATATCTACAATTTTATAAAGTATTATTGTAGAATAGCAATTTAGTTTCCACTTAGCTACTGTTCTATCTTCACGAGTTAAGAGCATAAAATATCTACCAGGAGTAGCAGGATAACTTGGGGAAAGTGGAACAATTTAGATTCAAATGGTGTGATTTCATGGCATGGAAACATACGTTAATGTGTACAAAATTTTATATATATATCTACCAAAAACCATTGAAATCCATCACTTTATAAAAATGGCAAAATGGCACAATATGACCTCTATTTAAAGTTTATATTTTTAAAGTGGTTTATCGTTATTAAATTCCATGGTTAGCTGCACTTAGGAAACTTATGAACAAAGTAGAAGAAACTACTCTTTAACACTTTTTAAAAAAAAAATTCTGTTTTCTGTTTCAGAAAAAAATGAGCAGCTGTCTGAAAATCTATGAGAATACAAATGGTAATCTGGGATCACATTAGATGTGTTAGTAAGTTGATGACCATCATACCAAAATTATATGGATTCATAGTCTTGGAAGAAAGGAAGGTAAGCTAGTTCTATGACTGGTTCACTGTATAATTAAGAAAAGTTTATTTTAGCATTTTAAAAACTATAGGGGCAAAATTATTCTCTAGAATACTTTAGTTGAGCTGGTGAGCCATAATCCTTAAATGTGATGTTAACAGTTGACAGAAACCCGGAAGTATTGTGCCCATTCCTCCCCTCATACCGCAGTACGGATGGGTAGTTCGCAAATGTGATCTTTGGATCAGAACCATCAGCACCACCTGGGAACTTACTAGAAAAGCAAATTCACTATTTAGAAACTTTGGAGGTGGGTTCTAGCAACCCATTTAAAAAGCATTCCCAAATGATTCTGATGCAGATTCACATTTGAGAGCCACCACCATATACAGTAAAAAGGGAGAAAATTTTTTAAAAAAATTAAGCTCCAAAACTTTTTTAAAAAAAGCTTCCTCAATTTAAGGAGGTAGCATTAAAAAATACATAATGTTGGGGCGCCTGGGTGGCACAGTTGGTTAAGCATCCGCTTCTTGATTTGGATTCTGGTCATGATCTCATGGATCGTGAGACCTAGCCCTATGTCCCATTCTGCTCAGCATCTGCTTCTCTCCTTCTCCCTCTCTTTCTGTCCCTCCCCCTGGCTTCTGCTCACCTGTGTGCTCGCTCTCTCTCTCTTAAATAAATAAATCTTTAAAAAAAAGCATAATGTTATTTCAATCTTTAAAATTTTATCAAAGCATAACAAATGCTAATAATAATAAATGAAAACATGCATATGCATAATAAACTAAATGCTACTGACATTCAGTAGGCCACTAAAGATTAGGGTCCAGATTTTCTTCTTGTTAATGCAGCCTAAATATCCAGTCAGATAGGAGCTTTACTGACTGTTTATGATGCTGTCGTAAATATTCTAGACCCTTCTTCCTCCATCAGATGTACCTGCATACTACTTTCTGTATGAAACTACTGGGTTTTGTCAAGACAGCCTGAAAACTTCCTTGGACAGTATTCACAACTTTTGTCAAAGTTTTGAGGGGAGACTTGGAGAAATTAAGGTGGTTGTTTCACTTGACTGTGCAGAAAAAAAAAGAGGAAGGAATATATTCCCAGAGTTGCAAGAGAAGAGATTTATGAGCACAGAGGAAATAGAGCGTGAGTGTGTACGTGTGAGGGAATGATGGTGTTGACGAAGATGATGCAGATGTAGGTGCTGATGGGATATGGAGCATATGAAATGTCATATGCTTAGCTTTAAGCACTAAGAACTATTACATGCATGTACTGAAAAATGACTACCCAAAGCATTTATAAGAGCAAGAGACCCACTGGAACTCTTAATATTCTCCTCCACTCAAGGCAGCACAGATGTCTGAAAGCCAAAAAGTGCAAAGCCTCAAGGACATAATAGAGGTTGACAGTTTCCAAGTTGATAGAAATGTCATTCAAAATTGCCCTTTCGTTCTCTTTCATTGTGTGACCAGGTTAATGGTATATTAATAAGAACCCACATGCTTGATCCTTATAGTGGTAACTATATAAATAATTTTGACCCACTATATGATATTATTTCACAATTTGGTTCTTCTAATAATTTACTACTGAGCTACTATACCAAATACCTATTATTCATCAAGAATACAAAAATTACAGTAGTTTCCCCATTTTTATTAATTATTTTTCATTTGACTAGATGAGAAACTTAAAACCCTAACTATAAAATGAAAGTGGGCTATTTATTTATGACCTGCATACTCATAATTATGAATATGCGCAATAAATGCCAAGGTAAGGTTTTTTTTTCCCTAAAGACTTTTCTACTTTGTTTTTTATTTGCGAGATCTTATTTAGAAGAAATTTGAAAGCTTAGTAAGATTAAATCCTACTCTTACAAATGAAGCAGGCGTTTTAAAAGTGTAAGTAAATAATTTTTACATAAGAGAATATATGTAATTTTTAAGGTCAAGAAAACACTGGAAAAATAGCATTTTTCTGAAGTACACCATAAAGCAATAAGGAAAGCAATTTCTTTTTAATTACTTGTCCAATTGTTAAATGATGCTGCCATCTGAAAAATTTGAAAATAGTGTATTTCATAATTAGTTAACATACACAAGGCGATAGTTAAGAAGAATCTTGTGTATCTGTTGAATAGTTCCAAAGTTGATCTGCTAACCTAATATAAATATAAGGCCAACATTTAATCTTAAGAAAATGTGTAAGCTCAGGTAAGCAAGTTTTAACTAATAGGCTATTACTTACATTTATAGAATTCATTATAATATTTCAAATCATTTATTTAATCTTCAATTCCATGAACTAATTAATAATCTCAGAAGGGCAACTAAAATTCACAAAGTTCTAAAGAAACCCAGGTTGTTGGACCCAACATACAATATTCCTTTTAGTTACATAACAAATTTAATCTTAAATTGAAAAAGACATTGATGCAATGGAACTTCTGAAGTTCAGAATTAACCACATAATTCTGCACATAAAAAAGCCACATAAAGGGCAATACATGTGCAATAAAATGAAGTAATATACGCATTCACTATTTATATACTAGCTTAAAACTTAAGGCACAAATGTTGATTTATTTTGGAGATTTTTTTGTGCTTCTCTGTTCTCTATATTACATAGCATCAGAAAGGTCTTTTGGTAGTGCTAAAGAGCTATTAAATTAGGCTATCTTTTCTGAGGAAAATACCAAGGGTCTGTGTACAGTATCTCAGAAAGTACAATAATTTGTACAATAATGTGTAAGAGCATAATATTTCATATATATACATGAATGCAAGTTTTAGGAACCTATTTATGATTATAACTTCTCCTAATAGAGTCTTGTCTAATCTTAGTTGTCTGGAATAGAATGCAAAACAAGTATAATCTAAACAAACATACAGTTTCAGGCATGTACCACTTACTTATAGCTACTACGACTTGTCTAAAAGCAAACATTTCACTCAATATCAACTTGTGGTCATGGTGATAGAACTATTGCAGAGGTGTAATGAATCTGTGTCCTAACCAATGAAAAGAAATCCCCTGTACAGATAAGTAATACATTTGCATGAAGAAAAATATTTGACATAAACATATAGCCTTAGATGCACTGGAGAAATACAACTGTCATCACAAATGCAGAGTTATTCCACATAAACTTAACAAAAACTGTAAAATAACTATATAAATTTAAAATATATTTTACTTAGATGATTTTTAAATAATAGGTTTATTCCAGGAAAAACATGTTAGTCTAACATAATTGTATAATATTCTTAATTTTAATGTGCAAAGACCAAATTGTTCATAGAAATCAAACAATTTATCAAAGAAAAATCATTCTCCAGAATTCTGGAGGTTTAGTTCTCTCTCCCCACTCCTTAGCCTTTCTTCATTTTTTTATTTTTTGCTAAGGAACTTTAATAGAGAACTGGAAAATAGGGATGCCAGTATCTTAAGGAAATCTACTTCTTTCTCTCTGTCTCCTTATCCCTCACAACAGAGAATAAATATATCCACATGTAGGTCCTTGGACCACAAGGTGAACCACCAAGGGTGAGCAGATGATTATATCCTCCCTATACCCCCGAATAAAAATTACACCTTTATTTATATCTTTACTCATTCTCATTATCAAAATTTTTCTTTAGTTACCTGAGGTCATTATTGAAAATCAAATCTTTATTTGGTAGTTAACAAATTTAAAGCATTCTAATGGCAACCGGCAAGAACATATATATTTATGCAATCATTCATTCATTCATTCTTTACTGAATGAAATTTCAACTATTTATTACTTGCTGTTATATGTTAGGCATTTAGAAAAATGCAAATCACCTGACATCTAGGCCTGTGGCTTTGAGGTTTTGATTTTGTGTGGTACTAAAGGAGCAAAGAATGTATTCACTTTGTATTTAAGCCCGCAGTGAAGATGTATGTGGCGTTGTGTTTTGTTTAAACTGAATTACTTGAGGACAGTTTGTCTATGTATTTAAATGTAGTCTTTCATTTATAAATATGATTTGATTCCTTGATAACCATACAATGATTGAATTAAAAAATATGGAATTTCAGGCTACTTCCTTTGCACAATTTGAAAACTGTGAGCGTCTCATATTTTATCACAAATACTCATGTGACATAAGTAGCAATAATAACATATGGGGAAGAGTAAAGCATTCATGAAACATGTTACAAAATTAATCAGCTGGTTGCTCTTATCCTCTCTGATGAAATAATCGTATTAAGCAGGGAAGTACACTATAGGTTGAATTGGATAATGTGCATTGTGGCTGTACCTCTTTTCTCTAGCTTGGCTTTGCATTCATTGTCTATTCCTATTGTTCACTGCGGGAACCTTCTTTCACCTTTTCCTCTCAAATAAGGCATTTCTTTCTACAGTTCGGTAGAGATTGACTAGAGAGAAAAACCAAACCAGCCAAAACAAAACAGAACAATCTTTTTGGAGATCCAAAGTCCCTGATCTTTCCTTCATGAACTTAGAGCAGAAAAGGTTTGAGCTTATGCCCAAGAGTCAAAGTAATAAAAGAACTAACCAAACATCTTAAATTATTTTCCTAGCCCCTGAAGAATAAGGGATCCTACTCATGAGGCTACTCCAACCCCATATTTACGGTGCCTAAAAATCAAGTCCATCATAAAGAACACGAGGTCCGGAGGCTCTTATCATGAACAAATGTTTGCTTTTGGTCTTACAAACTGCAAGATGCCTTGGTTAACCAGGCCAGATAGAGCTCCAGGAATTCTTTGATAGGTATGCTTTTGCTGTGCTAATGCTACCATTAGACCTGACTGCCATTTAAATGGAAGTCTTAAGTTATGTAGCTGAGGGTAATGTACTCCAGCTTCTCATTTAGCTTGCTTCTTTTAAAAGAGGGCGCTAGGAGTGTAGCTGGGGGACGTTTGCTTCATTGTGATAATTTCATATTGTTTTTACATTTAAATTGTTGGCCTTTAATTAACTTACAGGTATTCACACTGTCTTCATCATTTAATTTAACATGCTCCCTGCTCCTTCCCCCTTAACATTTTAGTCCAGTATTTCCCTTGTTTTTCGCTTTGGATGATTTAATGCCTCTAAAATGTCAATTATATCCACAAACACACACATATAGAGTTGAACAAAAACAGAGCAAAGAATAAAGAGCGTGGCTTGTGGAATATCAATAATATTTCACATCCTTTTTTTTTAATTAAAAAATTGCTTTGAAACACCTAAGCCAAATGATGCCATCCTTTCTCTACAGGAAGTTCTTCTGTGGCAGACAGCCTCCAAGACGGCCCGCCAATAACTCCTGCCTCCTGGCATTTATGCCCCTGAGTATTCCCCGGCTCCCCACAAGAAATAGGACTCACCTCCATAGCCAAGAGGCTATTGCACAAAGGACAATTTGACTCCTGGTGCTAGGTCATAAAAGACATTGTAGCCTCTACATTCCTCTTTCTTGGATCAGTCGCTCTGGGGTACGGTTTCTCAATCTTAGCACCACTGACATTTTGGCTGAATAATTCTTTGATGTGAATGACTGTCCCGGGCACTGAGGGACATCTAGCAGTGTCCCCTGCCTCTACCCTGTAGCACTCCTGCTCCGGCTGTGGCAAGCAAAACTGTCTGCAGACGCTGCCAAATGTTTCCTGGGGGACAAAAATCATCCCTGGAGGAAGCCCCCTGCCATGTCACGAGGACACTCAAACGGCTCATGAGAGGTCCATCTGGTAGCGACCCGCGGCCTCTCGCCAACCACCAAGATGTGATTTGTTAGGCACGTGTGTGAGCCACTTTGGAAGTGGATATACCAGGACCCGTCAAGCTTTTATGAGATGGCAACCCCCTATGAGAGACTCTTAGCCAGGTCCCTCCAGGTAAGCTGCTCCCAGATTCCTGACCTGCGGAAATTGTGTGAGGTACGTGTTCACTGTTTAATGTCACTAAATTGTGCAGTATTTTGTTAGGTGGAGATAACGTATCTATCTTCCTCAGGAAGAAGTATAGCCAACACTCGTTAAGTTCTTCCACGATTCCAAAGCATTTTCCACCGCGACTTCATTTTGACGCCTGGAAAAATACTTGTTTCTCATTCTTCAACTGTAATATATGAACACATTTCAGGAATCTCCTTCAGCTTTACTTATTTACTTTGCAGAGCTAGATGTCATTCCTTTTTACTTTTTCTTCTCAACTCTTTTAATATTTCCTCTCTCTTCTCTTTCACATTTCTAAATTAGCTTTTGAAACTTCCTTTAATTTTAGATTATCTAACCTCTTCTTTTTATTTTCAAAATGTGCTAAAAATATACTATATGAATACAGTTTCTATATATTTACTTAGAAGAATGTCCTGTGAGAAGACCTTTCACTCACAACATCAAATGAAAACCTACTCACAGAAATGCTGCAGAGTAAATTTAATTTTTTCAAATGCAGAGTACATTTGAAAAGAGGAAGAACAGAAGGAATACAAGTGTCAGGAATAATATTTGATGAGAACAGTTATAACATGAGCCAGTATAAAATGGATGGTGTTTCAGATTCAACTTTGTTTAACCTCTGGTCCCTAGACAACTTCAAATTCCTAATAATAATGGTTATTTGTCCTCTGGTGTTCATTACATCTGGATGATTGCTATTATCTTTTCAAATGATTAATAGTTCTTCTACCAAGAGGCTAAAAGAAAGCATAAAGCAGTAAGATTTGATGTTAATAATCATACCAGTTCTTATTAACCTCTAAATGTAAACTTCCAAAAGCTTTTGAAAAATACTTTAGAGAAATTGAAGAGTCGGTCACTCCATGTATAGAAAGAACATAATGTTTTCTTGGCACCACCTGATCACTCCTTAAACACATAACTAAAAACCATTTGTCATTGTTACTTTCCTGTTAGTTTCCCTTGAAGACATGTGAAAAGGAATTAATCAAGACTACAAAATCAGATGGAATGGATTCACAAAAAAATAAAGCAGGAGCCTTCAGAGTAATACAGTCTTACGGGAAAAACTCCACGAAAACAGAAGCCACACTGATCAGATTCCACTACCACCAGCATTTGGGGAGGCAGCACCCCTACCTGGGCTTGAACCTACAAAATGAGCACCACAAGGTCTCCGCCTAAATCTATAAAAGGAATTAGTGTCAAAAGGACAGCAGAATGATACAAACAACACCAATACAAATGAGTATAAACTGTCTGTTCCCTCTCATCCCACTTAGAGGCCTATTCCTCACAGGGGAAGGAAGATTGGAAGAATGAGTGGATCCTGAATGAAAACAAACAAAATTAAATTCTTTGGAAGATCCTTAGAAGGCTAAAAACACTTCTTTTCAAAAATATCTGTGGTTCTTTAGGGATTTAAGTTTTTATAGATCCTAAGAAAAGTCTGATCTGGTTATAAGCAGATCAAGCATCTTTAGATGGCCATCCTGGGAGAAAAGGGAAAAGAAAGAGCAGGCATAATCATGCATACATCACTTAATAGTAACTCTCAAATAAAAACCTCATTTCCAATGCCTACATATATGCATTTACAGGTTCTACAAGGCACACATCCTCCATAGTCTGGTGGACCCACTATCACTACGTAATGATTAATGACAGTTGTGACAGTTAACCAGTGTGTTGTGTCTATTTGGGAGACTTGAGTAAGGGCCAAATTGTCTAAGTCATAGAACCTTGGGGAAGGTCGGACATGTATGTGTGTGTGTGTATGTGTGCATACACGTGTGTGTGTAATGGATTTGTGGGTGAATGAGACACAAAGCAAGAAAGGGAAGACTAAGGCAGCACTCTACTACTGACTAACAAAGCACTGTATTTCATTTTATTTCATTAGATGTTTTCTTGAAATGTTTATTGCAAAATAATCAGAGTTTAAATAGTTTAAGGCTTTATTCTTTAAAGGGATGTTTATGGATGATCTGAACACTCATCCTTTATGGTAACAACTTTCTTGATGGCAGGCATTGGTATATTAATTGTTTTTGTCACCCATATATGGCCTTGAGTAGAAAAAATACTAAATATTAACTACTAAATCTTAATTACATGGGGGGTTAGGATTAATCAATGACGAACTCTTGGTAATCTTTTTCTTCTATTGTTTTTTTCATGAAGTGTTTTAAAATTTTCACATGAAGTGTTTTTTAACTGTCACTTTGGCTAGTGAATGATAGGAACACATACAATACTGCAATGTATCCCTCCACATTTAAATCTCTTCAAATGAATTCTTCTCACTACGGGAATTTCATAGTTCTTCATAGTCTCCAGAGTTTTGCTCCCTTTTCTTCTAGCTTGCCCCTAGAGTTGAAGGTTTGACCTCCCTGGAGGCTCTGCTTTTCTAGTTAGAGTTGTCTGCCAACAGAGCCATTGTCAGGCACTCCTGAACAACAGGCTGTGTATTAACTTGAAACTTTTCCTAGGTCACTACATCTAAACTAAAACTCTTTCCACTCCATTCGTTGCAGACAGAGAAAGAGGGGCGGTCACTGAAGACAAAGGGTAAAGTCCAAAGATAAGCCCGTCCAAAGATAAGCAAAGACAAAATTTAAATGAAAACTCACTTCTCTCACTCCCACTTGCTTTAACACAGACTGAGTCTCCCCCTTCAGATTAAGGGCAGTATTGGCGATTTTCCTTACTGTATAGGATTAGAAGACTTGTCCCATTTGCCCTGGTCTCGCTTTTTTTTTTTTTTTCTCATATGGTAGGGTTATTCCTTAATTTGTTCCAAAAGTATCTTTTAGGCATTATTGCCAACAGTGCTAGTCATGGGAAAGGAAGCGTTTATATTCCAGTTGGTGAAGCAATATATAGACACTGAATGATAAAACAGTTTAAGGCTATGGAAGTTGCTATGAAATTTTAATACTTAAAGAAATATCATTGTGATTAATCTAAAAGATTGTCATGAAGGAAGTTCTTTTGAAAAAAAATTGTATTTCATTTAGTCTGGATGATTTAGACCAAGAGTCACTGTGAGTGATTTACTAGTCTGGAACTGGGATTTGGATTTTAAATCTCAGATGCCTAATTTAAATGCAATTTTTAAAACTTTCTATAGGGTTTTAGTTCCCGTATCCTTGGATCCTCACATCGCCTTTTCTGAAAATAAAGAAGGTATCAAGGGCATGATCTCTTGGAATATTAGGTCCTATAAAATTTGCTATTTGGGATTAGAAGACTTTTACTAGAAATAAAGATCATTTTTCCCTTCCTGAAAATATTAATCAAAAACAATTATTTTCCAATTTTGATCAACTTAAAGTGTTTTTCCTTTCTACTTTTCTCATAACTAACCTATTAGAGAATGAATAAGAGAAAAGTCATAGTATGCGTCTCGTTGAATACAGGAATTATGCAACTTTTACCTGGGAACTTCTATTTACTCCAAAAGAAATGCTGATTTTGTCATGAAGACACATAGTTTCCCAAGAAGAAAGAAATAAACCCTATATTTATTCCTATAGTCCTATATACTATTTGTTACATTAATATTTGGGAGGAGTCAGTTAAAGATTACAAAACATATAAAAGTACATCTAATAAGTTTAGTACACTAAATATTCATACATTTTAAAAATAATTTGAATACTTTTATATCTGTTCATCTTAATGCTGATTTTCTAATACTGTTCACTTTACCTCCTGACATCTAAATAACTTTACTAGTTATAAAGTATCCTTATACGTCTTGTCTTATACATCTTGTCTTATTTTAGTAACACAGCAAGAGTGCAAAATATCATCAATCTCACTTCACAGAGAAGGAAACTGACATTAGATATACTTAAGAATTTGTCAATGCTCGTAACTTTAGTAAGCTTGGGACCTGAACCGAAGTCACTGGCTTCACCCAAGCGTAAGCAACTTTCCAGAGCTGCCCCTCTACCATCTAAATGTCAAGAGGGTAAAGGATTGTCGAGAAATAATTTCTCTGAAAAATCAGACTAACAACTGAAATCTTGTCATTTCTTCTTCATTCTGAAGAAATTGTTATACCCCATTATGATAGGGACCATGCAGAGCTCAATTTGGGTAATATTAGTCTGAACCCTTGCAAAATGTTTATAATACCAAATCATAAAATATTTTACCAAAGCAGCTACAAGCAAATTCCATATGTAGTCCTACAGCTAAAGTATATCATAAAAGAGTAAATATTTGAAGTAAATGTATAAGCATCCTCAACACTATTATTTGATACCTATTTTGTTTCTACAAAAAACACATGTCCATTTACATACATCCAAATGGTGTCCAGTCATTTAGCAAGGAACCAATACTGCAAGAAATGAAGAGGAGGATAGAAAAGACCTTTAGCCCACCTACTGGCTTGACCAAAGGCTATGAATCTATCCCAGGTTTATTTCAAATGAGTTGTGTCAAAGGTTACCCACAGGCCATTTTATAGTGATTTATAGCCAATGTCTGCAAATCTCCTTTTATTTTAATGATAACCTCAATAGAGTCATTAAGACATTCTTTGTCTTAATGGCAGTGACCAGGAGGGAACTGCTGTCTTTAAAGAATTTTAAGGGGTGATAACTATTTATATAGGATGTCAGTTAAGGCCAGTTTTTATGTTGTGCTCTAAAGTCAAAATATTTTTTTTCTCAATGTATTGAAGATGCTTAGCTTGATTATATATTCTGCCTATCGCTGTTTAATATTAAATTCAAGGTATAGGCCAAAGAAAATTCAATAAAGATGAAAAGGCTTAGAATTGAGCATCAGGTAAGAGTCTGATTTTAATTATAATGATCTCAAATTTGTATTAAAGCTCTCACAGCATAATTATTCTTAAGTGTCTGTATTGAGTTAAGCATGTCATGAAGCATGAAGAATTGCAAGATTGATTTATCAGATATTCATTTAAGAAATAGGCAATTAAAATAATTAATGTGTAGTGAAACTCAGCTGTAATGCCTCATGTTTAATTTTTCCCAACCCATAACATTAAAAGAATAATACATTTCACAGTCTGGATGGCATAAAAGATTTTATATAGCAACTGTAATGATATCATTACATAAGAGTTTTGATCATATCTTCTAGAAAGAACTAAGGAGAAAGAACAAGTGCATTTATTTTAGATTTGACCTTATTTTAAATGTTGCTTTGGGTCATGAGATTGACAAATAAAATGAATGAATATTCTTGATTCTTATAGTAAGGGATGAAATACATGTATATACACACAGATATGTTTATATATAGAGAAAATAAACTAATATACGACCATGTATATAGGTGGAATATGTCTCTGCCATATTTAAGCTAGTTTGGCATAAAAGAGAAACAGAATGATAAACTTCAAAAAGAAAGAAAAACAAAATAATCTTCCTGCCTAAAACTTCATTTGAACTGTCAATTAAACAATATAACAAAACTAGCCAATATAAGTATAAGCCTGTGCCTTTCATTTTAGCATCCACTTAATTCTTCAGTGTCCTAAGGGAGGTCATTCACTTGAAGATGTATTCCTACCAAACAAACCCGTGATGCTAGTATATAAACCAGAATACCAATTAATTAATTTATACCTGCCCAGGATATTGTAAAGTTTTTGTTGAAAAAGCAAATTTAACAATGAGACTCGGGGCAGAAAGAAGTATATAGTGGGTGCTTCATTCAGACCACAGTAAGGACATAGTAAGGATTACGCGTGCTTCAACTACAGATCGTATCTCTCCAATGATCAGAATGTCCCCATTTCCTATATCCAGTGTTTCCCAGCTAGACTGATGGGATAAACAATGACAAATTTTGCTTTTAGGTTCCATAATCTTTCTGTGTACGTAGTCTTTCTACATAGTACAATGGCATTGATTGTTTCATTTTTCATAGGTACGATCCTATTCTGCTCCTGCTGCGTTGAGATTATCCTCCAATGATTCAAGCCATTGACCTTTGATACTTCCACCTAAGGGGCTCCAAACTCAGTCACATGTCTGAATATAACACCTTTGTTTACTTCCACTGATGTTTTGCTTATTTGTTTGTTTGTTTATTCTTTTAACAGAACTAGAGCAATGGTTGTATGTCAGTTAGTATACTTGGTGCTAAGAACGAATAAGGGATTGTCCCTACACTGAAGAGACTCAGAGTCACACAAGGGAAGACAATCGCAATCAAGTTTTAATAAGGGCGCTGCATGCTATACAAGACAGAGTCTGTATCCATGTGTTAGAGTCACATATGAAGGACTAGTCAGTTCTACGTAGAGGTGATAGCTGAGATAGATCTTATGAGGAGGTGCAAGGCAAGAGGGAAAAGTGCAATGAAGAGGGCAAAAAGGACCCCAGAGAGCTGGAGTGGCACAAACGTAGGCAAAAAGTGGTGAAACTACATGCTATATGAGGAAGTGACTCTACATGGAGCACAAAACTGCCAGGATTGGGGGAAAGGCAGAAGTAAGAAATCAGGCTCGCAAGGTGAGTAGGGCTGGATCACAGAATGCCAAGGAGGTTAGACTTCATTCTTTGGACACTTTTCCTTCCATATGTGTTCTCCTTAACTATGTTCCCAATGTTCTAGATGTGCATTAAGGACCACCTTATTTCTCTAAAATTCAGATGAAACCCAACACTCTGTTCTTAAATTCCTACAGGCCTTTGCATAGACTGTTTCTTTCAAAAACCTTCTAAGTGGCACATCTTCTGGAATATGTGCCCTCATTTTCCTATTTCTCCCCAGGTTGTGCTGGAAACTTTCCCCTGTACCTCCATATTATTCTTTGACCGGTACTTAGCCCATAGCATTTTAATTGTTAAGTTTGTTCATCTTCCCCATTACACTGTATGGGGCGTTAATTATTGTTCTTTTTTGGTTCTACCATACCGTCCAGCATATCACAGGTGCTCAAAAAGTTTACTGAATCAACCTCAGTAGACATTCAAAAAGTGACTCTAGAAACCTCATTTGTGATAAACATAGTCATTATGCCGTTTTTTTAAATATATAAACCAGTGAAGAAACATACAGCTTTGTTTCAAGCAAACTGTAAAGTCTATTGCTTAGAAAATGTCTTTTTCCAAAGGAGGAGATTCTCATTCCTCTTTTTCCAGTAGAAGATATCTCATGTAAATTAAATAGTATTATTAACTGTGTATATAAAGTGGATCTTGTTTTTAAAAATAGGATTCAAGTACATTTTGAAAGAATATGTCAAAATGTTTCTTAAATATTTCTTTTTATCTCATTAAATTTCCAGTATTTTATATATGTCCAGATTTCTAGAAAATAATATGGTTACAACAAAAGCCCCAGAAGTTCACCTGACAATAGCTAAAAAACATATTTCTGAATTAAAAGAAATCCTTATACAGACACATTCTCTTAGATCTGTGGTATCAATAATGTAACTGCAAAAATAGACATATAGTGAAAATTACATCACTGTGATAACTATGGTTTAAATTCATATTATTAAGATTGAGTTGTGTAATATAAACATGTAATCTAGTAAACATTTATTGAGCGGATATTATGGGCCAGCCACTTAAAATTCAAAGGATGAAGGAAGTGTATCTAATATGATAATCTCATGAAATTGATTTTTTTCTCCAATTATTTTATTGCAAGTCTATAAATTATAGTCCAAGATATAACAGACCAGAATTCCAGCTCATTGCAACTCTAGGAAAGCTAATAGAAAAAATCCAAGCAAAACCAAACAAAAATTACTCAGTGGTTCTCTTAAAATTGGATCAGAATTATCATTTTTTAGGTAAGTGACAGCACTATTTACATGAAAACTGGCACTAAAAATTCCATCAGCTGACCCAAAATTCTTGTCTTGCCCTGTATTTATATAGGATTGACCTGAATATTGAGCTCCTGCTGACTTAAAATGAAACTTTGATCCTCAAAAGAGTTACATGGAGAAGTATAGAAAACACAAATCTGTACTTATTTAAGGACATTCCTATTGCTGTCATAATGCTTTTATACATACTTCACAACAGAATATTTTTCTTATGTTATTTTAAGTGCTACTGGAAATACCACAAGAGAAAAATTTTTGCTGTATTTCATCCTTTCTATTTTTGGTTTCAATTTCTTTTTCTCCTATTTATGAAATATCTACACTGCCAAAAGTCATCAAAATTGTACAACAAACCATAACAGCTCAAATTATATAATGAACTAGAAAAAATAAGATTCCTCGGTTATTGAAAGGCCCAATTTAAATGAAAGTCTCATACAGAATCCCAGTACTGAAAACATGTCTTGCAAAGAACTATGACAGACTTTTATTAAAAAAAATATTTTGTGGTTTTACAAAACTGTAGGGTTCTTAGTATTTTCTGGTATTGGCAAACAGTTTGGGGGAAAATGAATATTATCTATTTGAGTTCACCTTCATATTATTTTGGTATTATAAGACCTGCAAAATGAAAATTGTGGTCTTTATTTTTTTCTAAATATAGAGATCTCATCTTTTCTTCTGTTTGAAAAACAAAAGTCATAAAGGGTAGGCTTTTAACTGTGGGGTTTTGAAAAAGTCACTCAATGGAATCAGCTAACCTGTGGTTAGAAGTCAAGGGCTAAAAGCTGTGGGATACTCTAACTGTAAGTCATGCAGCTCGTAAGGAGAGGTGTGTAGTTCTAAGAAGCATCCAATTACATTATCTACTAGGAGGTCCAGGACTGGACAGGGGCACATTCTTCCCATGAGAACTTTAGGGTACCTTACGATTCAGGTTAAGGGAAGCTGTTAGCTATTTGTGACATTTAGGCACTTACATTTGGAGGCATGCTCCCTTCTAAGCACCACTCTGTTCAACAAGTTCTTAGCAATACTCCATACTCTGAGCCAGTAAGAATGCACTTTCTAAATGTAATAGTTCTAAGATTAAATTTTCCATGAGAAAAACTCTTGGGCAATATAGAAAAAAATTTCAAATATATTTTCAAGTAAAAAAGAGTCATAAAATTATTCCCTAGGTCCAAAAACAAGAGCTATTCTATATGTTGAATGCTATTCTGTGTCTCCTGTGTCCTCGAACGTTAAGTCACGTAAGGTAAGGAATACATGCTTGTGAATTCCCCTGATCATATTAAGCAGCCCCTAAATAATAATTCATGGTCAACATAAATTATTCCACTCATTGTGTATCTGTTGAAGACATTTTTTTTTTCACATTTAACACTAATCAATTCATAAGGTTTCTGGTCTTTGTTTAAAAAGCTGTAATTAACTATAACTATGTTTTTTGGCTGATTATTGCCAGTACAGAGATGATGGAGAATTTCATTATCTTATAAATTTTTGGATAGACTCTGGGTTAAAATAGTCTCTATTTCTTGTTAGGTACAATTAAGGCTGCTTCCATGTCATATGTACATGAAAAAAATGGGAAAATAGGTGTAACTAAAAATGAACCTCTCTCTATAGACTATAATCCAATAATACAGATATTAGTAGAACTTTGTATATAAACTCACTATCAGTAAAATAAATAGAATTTTAAGTGCATTATAAATGTACATGCTTAAATAAACCATAAAATAATTTTACTAAGAATTTTTACTAAGAAAATAATCATATTATTGATAGAAGTTTTATGGAAACTTTATAGAATTTTTTTTAACTTGGCCGCATTGCATGTTTACCTGACAAGTGTGATTTTAATAAAGTTTTTGACTAGAGAAAGGTAGGAAGGAAGAGGGGAAGAAAGACAGGGAGAGATGAAGGAAAGGAAACAAGGAAAGAGAGAGATTTTCAAAGAAAGTTGTCCTCTGAAAAATACTCAATTCAGGAGATTGCAGGTTTAACTTAATGATGAAAATGATGCTATTCATAATTTTAAAATACTCATTTATAGTTACACTCATTTATAGTTCTTTTAAGACTGTAGCACACACAAAAAAAGATTGTAGCACATTTTTCACTGATTTTTTTTTTAAGCTAGCTAAAAGTCTGCTGCATTTGGCATATCCATTGAAATCATACTGGGTTATGCAGTTTTGGGTAAAAATCAAAAATTTTTAAAAATATCAAAAGCAAAAATTAGATTAATTAGAAATTAAGGTCTGTTTTCCTATGTAGCTTATTAACATGATCAAAAGACATTAAATAAAATAAGAGTTCCAAAACTCTTATGATCACTGGTAAATAGTAATTATAATTTTTAAGGTGACTACATTTGAATCAATGCTTGTGTGTTAGTGTTAGTACCAAAATATCTCTCCAAAAACTCAACCTTGCAATTTGCTTCATGTAGGTGGTGACAGGCACTATTAAGGGTATTTGTTTTCTTACATTCCTAATGAAAAAAACCCTGATAAAATAAGTGAATTTTAAGAAAACCGAGGAAATATTTTAGGTTAAACCTACATTCCTGGCACTTGCTGCCTTTAATGGATTATACATAACTGTCTTTTTCCATCCATATCCCTCACCACATAGCTCACCATATACTCTGTGCTCCATGAGGCGGAGACCTGTCTATACTATGTGCCAGTATCCTTAGGTCCTAGGACTCTGACTGACATATCATAGGCAACTAATAAACATTTGTCAAATTGAAGTGTCTTGTCTCTCCAATGGCAAGATTCAATATATGTCCCTAAGGCTCAAATTCCACAGTATTTCTAGGGAATTATTATAGAGATGCTTAGACAATTAATTGGCCCAAGAGATAAAAAGAAAAAAATCTCTTTTGCCTTAGAAACATAATACCCCAAGAATGGAAGACAATGAGTAGGTGATTACAATTTACATATTAATACACGGTACGGTGAATGGAAAAACCTACTATTTCTCTGTAAATCGAATGCACTTAGACTATAGTTTAAACTCCTTAACCGGAAGTCCTCTGTGATCTGGTCTTTTTCATTCTCAACCTCATTTCTTATCATTCTCCCTCAAGTTCACTGCATTCTAGCTACTCCAGCCTATTTTCCAAGCCCTGAATTTATTAACCTCACTCACATATTAGGATCTTTGCAACTGCTGTTTTTCCTGTTTGGAATAGCTTTTCCCCAGACTTTTACAGGTACTTTTCTTTTCATGATTTAGGTCTCAGACAGGATTTGCTTTATATCTCTGTCTCAAGAAGATTTCCTTACTTACCCCCAAGAATTTTACCTTATACTATGTCTTATTTTCTTCATAGCACTTAACAATATATGAAATTATCTATTTGTTTAATTGCTCCCATTTTGTCTCTTCCTCTTAGACTGCAAGATCTTAAGATGATAAACTGTTTTGTTTACAGCTATAAGGGGTAGTTCTACTGCCCTCAATTGAACTTGACACACAATAGGCATGAATTAATACTTGTTGAATCAGATGTAAGCATAGGGTGCTCTAAAACACTGAAAAGGACCAGTCCTTTAAGAATGAGAAAAGAACAGAGCTAAGTTAGGATTCAGTTCCATGCCATACTGTTTAGGTTCCTGATTAAACCAGGCCTAAAGTCAGAATAATTTTTCTTTATAATATGAGTGAATACATATCCTTTCTATTTGATCCAGTTTGAGTTGAGCTTTCTATTACTTGCAACTGAAAGATTACTAACAAATATAATTGTCATCCAGTGAAACCACAAGCTGAAATCCTGGAAAGCTGATTACAATTCTATTTAAATAAGAGTATTGTGACATTAGGAGTTATGCTGAATAAAATAATGCCACCTCATGGAGTGATGGCAAAGTGACCTCGTGAGGCAGTTATTTTGTGTTGGACTGAATGCCTTCTGGCTTTTCCTCTTACTTATGCTTCTACATGTCTAGAGATAAAATGTCTGATATTTTTTGTTAGATAAATGAAACTTCTGAATACGTTGGGTTTCAAACTTGTCTTCAGGTTAGAATGGTACGACTCTTACATCAACATCTAATCACTGTGTTTTCTTTCAACTCTCCATTTTGTAATGTTTAAAAATATTGTAGAATGCTTTGTTCCCTCTAGAGAAAAATCTATTGAAAAAATATAACTAAGGAATACATATTTATACTATCTTTCCATCAATCTAAATCGAACATCGATATTTGTTGTCGTTCTAAAAAAATATGTACACTTTGGTGCATCTCTGCGAGCGAGACCATTAAAATTCTTTCTGTTTATGAATAAGGAAGATGTGTAAACAGGTATATTTGATTAAATAAAGAGAGAATTAAATCTGAGGTCTAGAGGAGTCTGCATGGTTTCTCCTCTCAATTCTCCCCTCAAACAGTTCCAGCACACATATGGCTTAGAGGGATGGAAAGGGGTCAATAATCAGCTCAAATGAGGCACTGATCATTTCCTGTGGATAGAAAACAAAGCACTGGAGCTGATTTGCAGTACATTTTAGGAAGCTGAATTTATAAATGTTTTTCTCAAGAGAAAGGTAACTAAAGACGTGTGCTTTGCTTTCTCAGTCTCTGACACAGTAATGACTTACCCTTTCCAGCCATGATGTTCACTGAGGTCGAACTAGATTCTCCTCCTACACAGGGATATTCTTTCCTCTTGCTGTTTTTCCGCCCTGTCTATATTATTTAGGTTCTAATTGCCTCATTGTAAAATTAAAATGCCATAATCACAGCTTTTTGGTTGGTGAATCTTCTCTGGGCTGGATCTAGTTTAGAGGGCAACTTCCATTGAGAAAATGTGATTCTGTGTATCTTTGGGTGTCTGCACATGCTCAACTGCCTCTTACTTTCCCCATGATTTGCATTATTAAAAAGCTTTGACATGGCTCATCAGAGCTGGCTGCTATGTTCAAGACAGCTTCCTGTCAAAATAGACTCAGTATACCGGGGAACACAGGCCAGGCCAGTTGAATTCAAAGAACATTGCCTAAATCCCTCTGTCTACTTTGCCTTTCAAACAAAAACAAACAAACAAAAAAAGCCATGATTATGACTAGTCTATCTCTTTGTTTTATGATTTTTACTGTTTTTATGTTACAAATGTGACCAACCCCTCTTTCCCTGAGTCATAAGAATATATCACCAAATGACCTACTTGGACATTTAATACCACTGTGTTCAGAAAAGCCTCTGTTTAAGTACCTAGCTGTTTGAGATTCCTGTCAACGGAATACAGATGAAAAGGAAAGGAGGAGGCTCATCACAGGGGTTCTGTTGATAACACTTCATTTAACATATTTCAGTTTAGCAACATGGGACTGCAAAAAAAGAAAACTACTTTATTTAAAATGACAGGGCCACTATGTTATATTCACTGTACGTACGTCCAACCCAGGAAGTGATGATAATGATAATGGGTACATTTCCAGTTCAACTCTATGGGGTGATTCTGCTCAAATGAATTCACCTCTTGAGTATGACACATCCATAGCTTATCCCAAAGGTTCAAAAAATGGTTATTTCACAGATATTGACATACCGGAGAGAGAAGGGTGTTCAACAGCTATTCAACAAAGGACAAAGCAGCTGTACAGAGCAAGGTACTGGGGAGACTCTAACATTTAATTGATATGCCAGACAGTGTTTAAACCATAAGAATAGAAAATGGACAATTTGAATGTAGTTGTAATTAGCTGAGGCTAACATTCCCCTCTGTAACTGAAGTTTTAGAAAAAATGAAATCTGCAAAAAGTACGAAGTCCAACGGTTTACAATGGATCAGTGATATTATCTGATCTTACATGTGTAGATGAATGGCAGTTCCTTTCTTATTAATTCTCTTTTAAGTACTCTGGATTATTTAGAGATACCACACTCTGAAGTCAATTCCAGCCCAGTGTAGTCAAGAATGATTTTTTGTGATCTTGACCTGAAAAGCTCTAAGAATAAGTCAAATACTAGTATTCTAGGAACTTGTGCTTATTGGAAATTACATCTCTAGCAACTACTACCACTCAAAATTTTTCGTGGCCAGATAAAATGTGAAAAAAGTGCTAAATGAGTTGTAGTCACGTTGAACAGTGCTTTTCAAAATTTCATCATAGATGTACTCCTAGTGAAAGCCTTAACATTTCCTGGGCTGTTTAAAACGTATGAAATCTCTTTGACTTCTTGTGCTTTATCATTAAAGAATTTTTTTTTTACATTTCTTTCTTTTTTTTTTCATATAGTTTCTGTTGGTGGTGGTTCAACTTAATTGGGTTTACACTGCACGTGTATTTCTGTATTCAGCCTTTTCCCTCAACTGCCATTGCAGAACACTATCTCAAAGTTAGCAAAAAGCTTTATATCCCAAATCTCCTGTTAGAACTAATTTTTAATTAAGATGAATCATGATTATCCTCTGATTTCTCACGCTTCCAACATAATGCTAAATAATCTTGTACGTGGACCACAGGTTGTGACTCATAGTATTAAGTTACAAAATTCTACCCTGCAGATGCGTGTGTACTGATGTAATGCTTATTTGATAGCATGAAACTATGCGAATTGGTACCAGTACAGCAAAAAATAGGTGCCTTAATAAGAGTCATTGGCAAGTCTGACATTATCACAAGCACCTGGTCGCCAAATCAGAAGAGATCTTCATTGCTACACTTGTGAAATGAAATCTGATAACAACAGAGTCCCGCTTTTTGCTTCTGAACTTGAAGCAATATTTAAAAGGATATTGAAGCTGAAAGAATCTGATTGTTGTGTCTGATCAGCTGGCTAGGGCCGTTTCTGGTTTGTTGGAAAATATTTCTTTCCCTTGTCATAACTCCCAGGTGCTACTGCTGAGCAAATGGGAACTTCGCTGCTAGAAGTATGTGAAAAGAACAAAAAAGAATTGATTTAGACAATCTGTGTGCTGCTGTCACTGATAGAGACACAACTGTGACCGAGGAGTATGACAGGTCAGAGCAAAGGTAAAAGAAAAGCACCTAGGATTCTCTCTTGTTATCAGTTTTTCAAACTAACTACTCTTGGTTGTTGCAGGCAATATACAAGTTTTCATCAAATTCCAAGAGACATTTATTTACAAGTTTTTACAAGTTGCTCTTACAACTTTTCCAAGAAGTGACCACATTCACAATGACAAATCACTTCAAATATATAGTTAGGATGGTCAACACATTTATGACATATGAGAATTCCTCAGTAACATGGGATTATAAGTCTATTCATTATGAACATTTGTATGAGTGGTGTTTGAAATGGAGTAAAAATGTTTTTCCTCCTAAGATAACTATTTAAGGCTGACTTTGATTCTATTACTTTTTGAGTAGACCCATAAATGAGTAGACCCATAAATGGCTGACTGACATCAAAAGAAATAATTTATTCTTACAAAACAAATGTTATCAAGAGATTTGTTACTATCACAAAGAAGGCTATCTAGGTTTTTAAAAGACTGCAATGAATAATTCAGAAAGTCATTGATAAATAGGGAAATATGTTGGTGGGAAATTGAAAGTCACTAATACATTAATCCCTCCTGTTAATAGTTTAGCAAAATGCTAAACTATTAACAAATCAATTTAAACATTTGTCAAGGAATCCAAGCAGATTCAGAGCAGCAATACTGTATATGAGATTTAAGGACCAATACAGCTAAACAATACCTTAACTAAATAATTTTCCTTAATATGAGAGGTAGTGTTTCTAATATTTCCTTTAAATAAGATCCCTTATACACAAAAGTTCATGATTTCATACTCTTGTTCAAAGTTATTTACCAATGTTCAACAATAAACTAGCTGTGAGGACACACAGGAGCTATGAGAGTATCCGTGAAGAGCAAAATATACTTCTTTTTGTAGGTTAATGAAAAAAATGGTCCTGGAGTAGAATCCAGAGGGGAAAAAACTAACTAATTTTTAAAGAGACAACTGTACATATATTCAAAAGGGTTTTATGTAACACCTGAGAAATTTTAAAAACCTGCTGATGACCTTAATTTCCTGATTGTTGGCTAAATAGATTCTTGGCTTTTTTCCAATAAAATCAAGGCATTAAAAAAAAAGAAAGAAAGATTAACCAATGACAATGTGTTAGGTATTAATGAAAATAGTTCATAAGCAGTAAGTTCAAGGACATATCACTCCACATGTGATGCTACCCTATATTCTCCAGTGCAGATTTTGAAGAGACCAGATTTCTTTTTGTCTTTATATTTATAGAACACAATTTCTGTTTGCAGTTTTTAGAGGTTCATTGTGAACCCTCTAAAGGTTTCTTTATCATTTAATATTATAAATAATTATGTTCCTAGGCGGCAGTTCAAAGCTCAGTACAGCACTAGTACAACACCACAGACAGGTCAGGTGACCTTTCTCCAATTCCCCTCTCTCCGGTGCTGAGGACAGACAAAGTGATATGTCTGTCATACGCCATTACCATTAGAACAGAATCTTGTTCTTTTATTACAACTGAACTCCGCCAGATTTCTCAGCAGGAATGCTAAGTGAAATCAATGTCTTGGATTTCCAGGCTGAGCTTGGAGGTCACAGCCACTCTATCATTTCTCAGCATTATCCTTTCTCGTGCGCGCACACACTCCCCAAGCCTCCAACTGGCACACAGCAGATTGAAAACAGCATGCATCAGAGGACTCATGCTGTACAATTTTACAGTCTTTTGGAGCCCCCTCCTTTTGATTCCCCCCTTCCATTTTTTGCAAATTGCAAATAAGTTTTGTTTGTGTCCTTCTCTAGAGTTGTGAGTCAAAGGCAAAGGCACACCTAGGAAGAAGGGCGGGCAATAAAACCCAGACAACATGGTTGATTTTTGGCAGTTGCCAATAAGATCATTTTTCATACATCATCACCTGGATGTGGCTGACAATTCCATTCTTCCAAACAATAAATAGATCTTAAACGTAAACCATCAGTTTGGTTTATGCCGGGTAGGGATGCAGTCCCTAAAAAACCCCTTAATAAAATAATTATATTTTATAGTAAAATAGACAACAAAATTCACCAGTAAAACACACAGAGACTACCCCAGGACACTAAGAATTGATTGTTTGAAAATATAAGTATAACAATAAGTGATAGCTATTTCATATAAGTAAAATAGCTTTGTGAAGTGAAAATGTTTTTAATGCTGTGTTTAAATGTCAGTTTCAGGCTACAAGATACTAAATTCATGTGTTGAAATGGGTCCTGCTTATTTACTGTTGGTTGTATCTTTTTGGCCATGTTCTTCATTAAAATGACAACAGTAATATTTATTGGTCTATTTTTAATGTGCTGAGCTAAAACACAAGCACATTTAAGACATCACTTTCTCATTGGTCAAACTTTTTATGCATTTTATCCAGTTGTAAATGGGAAGAAACACATCTATAGCTTTCTTAGACTTTACATGATAGAAAATTCATGAAGGCTTATTTTTAAAAAGTTGCTGAATTTTAAAGATAAATGATAAGATATGCTTTAAAATAATGTATAACCATAGGCATAGAAACATAATTCTCTTTTTCACTAGTACCGAAAAATGGAGGTATATGGAATGATAGAAAATGGAAGAAGATTCTCACTGAGATAGGTAACCTGTCTGCTCTGTGCCTAGTCTGTAGGGATCTATGAACTAGAGCCATAGAACTCACAAAGCGGTATGCCAGTCTTGGAAAAACCAACCTTCAAACACTTGGGCGTTTGCCATAGTTACCTATGGAAAGTATCAGTGTAGCTCAGTAAACCTTTGAATGGATGAATGAGTGAATGAGTAGACCCATAAATGGCTGACTGACATCAAAAGCTTCATGATTATTTGAGTGAGTAATCTGGGGAGAAGATACTCATGATAAAAAGTTATTCAAGAGGTAAGTGAAAAAATATCCTGTTAGTTATTTCCAAGTGAAGTATATACTCTAAAATCATAAATGAAATGTCCTAATGCAAAGCATCATTATGAAACATGATGTGAAATCACATTAATAAATCAAGGTAAAAAAAACAGAGAATAATATCTCACAGAATTATTTGTGTGTGACAGTGACTTTGCTGTTACAGATATTTACTTTACTCAAAATTAGCCCGTACATGCACTACATTAAAATTGCTGGTCCACGAAGACCCCAAAATATCACTGCTTTAAAATTAAATTTTATTTAACAAATGTTATAATTACTACCAAGTTTTAAAAACGATGTTCTACTGTGATAATAAAGAAAAGCAGACCAGAAGCACAGAACATGCAAGGTCCATTACACAGTTGAAATAGATCTTAAAAGGGGAGTTTGTACATTTTGTAATGTCCCAGTGGTGAGGACAATAATTTGAACTACACATTTGCCCATATTCCTGGTGAATCACGGTCTAAGTTCTTTGTCCAGGTTAAGTTGTACTTTCAGATGTATTTACCTCTTAATAATCCAGAAAAGGTCTCGAGAGTTTTGGGGAGATGGGAGCCAGAGCACACTTTCCCAAATGATCTTTTCTCTTTTCTAATGCACCCTCTGAATTAATATATTAACTGTAAAAGTCCTCTGTCAGGGGACTAGAGCAGGATTAAAAACAAATTCTTGGGAGGTTTTTTTTTCTCTTTCAATATTTTCTAAATTTTTTCTTTTATTTCTTTCAACTGTTGAGACTACCTGCACCCGGTTACTCTTTAGATTTCTCCATTATGGCATTTGGGAAAGGGAGAACAGAAACAATTTTCTAGGTAATCTAGCAAAAGACAAAACATAGTTATTTTGGGGGTAAATTACCTGCGTCAGTTTTCTACTCAATACTTTCTAATAGAAAATATGTATTGTCTTTTCCCTGAAGAGTCTCAGGGAAAAATACTTTATGGTTACTTTTCCACCTTCATTCACAGACACTTTCATACATTCATATATCATCATCATCTAAGATCTTGAGATCTTTCAAACACAAAAACAATTCAAATTAAAACTTTTCTGCTTTTCTCTTCCAAGATGAAGAATAACTTGTTTGAATCCTCTCCCTGTCAATCCTTTTCCATGTTCTCTCAGGAAACATTTCCTTGGGGGTGCCTGAGTAGCTCAGTCTGTTAAGCGGCCCACTCTTGATTTTGGCTCAGGTCACAATCTCGGGGTCCTGGGATTGAGCCCAGTATAGGGCTCCATGATCAGTCGGGAGTCTGCCTGAGGGTTCTCTCTCTCTCCCACTGTTGCCCCTCCCCCTGCTCGTGCTCTCTTTCTCTCTCTAAAGTAAATAAATAAGTCTTTAAAGCCCAGAGAGTAGGTCTTCATTAAAAAAAATAAAAAAGCTTCCTTAACACCCTAAATACTTTCTAAATAGTTTTACTTTTAACATTATCTATTATTATCTTCATATCTTTCATGAAAATCTCATTGGATGAATGAAATATCTAAAATTATATCCATACTGCACCGCATTATAACAGTTACTGATATTTACATAAAACATTTCGTGGATGCCCTGTCTGTACTCATATTTTACGGTGTATTTCTGTTGCCCCTTTTTCGGGAAACCTCTCCCAGGATCTCTCATCGAAGGTAACATCTTTGTCCCAATACTTCCAATGTACTTATCCAATGCACTTATATAAGACTTTGGACCATAGAATATGGGTATCTATTTTATACCCATATACCCAGACTACTCAGGTAGTCTGTAGGCTACCTGAGTAGAGCATACCTGTCCTGTAAATTTTGTATCACTCACATTTCCTACTATAGCTACCCATGCATGCTTGTTGAATAAATGAATGGCTAAATGTATGTGTGTATTGATCCTTATTAATCGTACTAGACTCTTGTCTCCTCGAAGACTCAGGGGTTAACCCAGTTGCAGGCACATAATAGATATTCAATAAATGCCATTGAATGAAAAGTAAAACTCTAAATGGCAAGACATGTAGCTTCTTCAAAAGGGTACCTTGCTTTTGGGTGGTGGGCTGTTTGTGCTCTTGTCTGTGTGAATGCTGGTAGGAGATACAGCAGCACCGAGGTTGCCTTGGGGTATGCCTGGGAGCTTTCCTCCTGGAGATACCTGCATTGCAGCTAGCTGGGCAGCATATAACTGCTACAGGAGACAGAGGGAGAAAGAGCGAGAAAAAAGACCGTCAGTAATAAAATAAGTGCACCTCTTGAAAGTACCTCTATTCAGATGTGGTAGTTTTCCTGTGGGTGTTCTTGTTTACAGCGCTGGAACATTTAGAGAAAGAAGTTGTCACCTCAACTTTTCATGACTTCCTTCTCCGGGGAGAAATGACAGATACCACATATAAGGGATTTCAGCTTCAGGATGTCCAGGGACTGAAAACAAATAACAGTCATTCATATTTACTCTTTCCCAGTGTCTAGGGAAGACAGGCATGTCATATTATTCGGTCAAGACCTCTTTTTGCTCTATTTTAAAATCTACACAGTGTGCTACAAAAGGACGCAGCTTCATATGCAAAGTAATTTTCTTACTATCCATATTGGTTTAAGTGTGGTATACCGCCTTTTTTTGACTTGTTGCAATGGGCACCTGGAACATTTTTTTTCTTCTAATCATTAGTTGTATAGAAATACAAAAAAATCCCTTGAGAGGAATGAAAGAAGAGTAATTGAAGAACATTATCTGGTCAGTCTACCTACATTGAAAAAATTAACTGGATGCTTGCCAGAAGTCCACTTTATGTCATGATATATAAACACAGACAAACCTGAAATTATCTTGAGGATTAGGGTTTTAAGAATACTGTCTGAAACATGCAATCTTCCACTAAGTCACCACATAGTAACTCTTATTAAATAACCAGTAAAAAAATTCTTCAACAAATCAATTTCATAATAAAAGAAAATTTCACTTTGATAATATTTGTCATATGATATGGTATCTTAAACAAGGAGGTTGTTTTAGATTCAAATAGTCACCTCAAATGTTTAGGTTAATTCTCTTTTTGTCTCCATTTAGCAGTTTGTGAAAATTTTAAGATCTGGATGGAAAAGAAATTAACGTGTGTGTGTGTGTGTGTGTGTGTGTGTGTGTATTCAAGCTATAACTTCTGTAATAAAAAGACTGATACTAAAGAAAAAATCTCTCAAAGGAAAGTACTGTGACTTAGCTTATCTTGATCTTTCTCTGAAAGAAATTTCAAAGGATAAAACTGCTCAGGATAAGCTAGAGACCCTGATAAGTGGGGTCTCTTTAGAAATGAAATATTGAAAACTGAAGGCAGGCATATATTTACATGAAAATACACATACGTGGTTCAGTTTCCAGATACTATAGTCTAAATGAAACAGATCATTAAAACTATTGATAAAATTATGGTTTTTTAATGACAACTAACATAAGATGTATTCCAGACAGAGAAACACCAGAGGAGTATATTTGTCCTATCAATAATGTGTGTTCCTTCTCCCCAAGTGTGTGTGTGTGTGTGTGTGTGTGTGCGCATGCGGACAAGAATTGGAATAATTATATTCTTTATTTAGTCTGTGAGAAAGAATAATTTAAGATTTAATTTGTAAGTCTTAGATTGCATAAATTAGAGTAAAATGTTATGATGTCAAATACAATGATTGGGAGTTTATAATTTTTTTAAAGTATCGGAATTGATCCATTTCCCACACTTGTGTTAAAAAGCTTTGCATTATTTTCGATTCAAAAAAGTAGTATTTCTTATCCTCTTCCTAAACTGTTTATAAAGTTACTAAGAAAATAACCAACATTCCAAAGACACCACTTTGCAAAGCAAAATTTTGTCCAGTAAAATATATGTACTGAATTTCATATACTGAATTAAAAAATATTTTTAAAATAAGCTGGATAGCTATATTATACATTATAAATTCCATGTTGTATTGTATATTATATCCTTGTCTTTATAAAAATTATTTCAGTGGGCATTATTCCTAGAAGTTAACAATCTATATCACTCATTTAGTATATACTAAATATAAGATTGTCTCATAATTACTAAAGATTGACATATTTTAATATCTGTAGGTAAAAAGAAAAATGAACAAAATAATTATGCAAAATTTTAATTTGATTATTAAAGAATTATTTCATAATTTGAAATAATATTGACTAATGGTGTTATTTAGATAATTAAATAGATGGACCAATCACTTGAAAGTTGATTCAATGCTCAAATATCAATCTCTTTATAGATAGACCCACAACTTCCAAAGAAGTATAAGAACTACTATTGAAAATACAAGCATAAACATACTCTGAAATACTTTATTGAAAGTAAAGGTTGCAGATGGCATACACTTGGAATAAAAAATGTCATATGCATTCTTTCCTCATTCAAATAAATGCATTATTTTTATCTTTTTAATTATGAAATTAAGGTTTATCTTAATTAAACTGTCCTAACAGATGCTTTTGAGTGGGAAAAAAACTACATTTGTAAAATAGAAAGACCCACTTAAATATTTTTACAAGAACAGTATGGTATCACCCACTTTGCTGGTACTTTTATAGACTATAGAGATTTAAAGTAGTTTCTGATGAAAATGTCAGAAGCATATTAGTCAGTCAGAGTATGGTGAACGTTAGGTAGCTCTTCATTCCTCTCAATCTCCCACATCCCTTTCCTCATATTTGGATTTCTCCTGCTTCACCAAGTTTTGGAAGTAGGAAATATCTATTTCTAATACATTTTATTTTGTGTGAAATATATGTGTTCCTCAAATTTACATTATATTACAGAAGTATTAAAAGGCCTCAAGTCTTAGAGAATCTAACATACTTCAAGTCTGCACAGGTAAAATAAACCAGAAATTTTAAGACTTCTGGGTCCTAACTTGAACCTAATTCACAAGGTAAGAAGAAATTTCAGTAGTTTCTCATAGCTGGCTACTATGTAAGGATGGCCAACTTACCAAAAAAAAAAAAAAAAAAAAAGATGTTGCTGTGACTTATTTTAATACAACCTTTCAAAAAATTAAGCTCATTTATCTATGCATGTGCGTGCTGACTAATGTGTGTGCTGACTAATTTTAAAACAAGGGAATCAAGACATGATGAATATTTTATTTACTTATTACATGCTCTTGAAGCAAAACCAAGAATAACAATAGTTATTTGTATAGAGTGAGATATACAATCACAGAAGGACTGGTTGACCTTGTTGAGATGGAAGGGTGATGGAATGTAGTGGCAATTGGAAGGCTACCTGAATTAAAAAGCATCTGTGAACTACAGAACCCACTTCCATATGATAGATACCCCTATAATTGTGTGTGTATCTGCATTTTAACTACACGGAATTTTTAAACAAAAATCTGGCTAACATTTTTCTTTAAAAGATTGCAGATAAACCCAGAGTTAAATATAAGGTACATTATGGTAAATGTACTTTCATGAAAAAGTTAGGTTGTTCTAAACATCAGAAACAAAGTGGGAGATCCTAAGCATAAAAAGCTAAAGCTTAAAGAGAGCACTCACTTCATGAGGTTAACCAGACTAACAGAGTAACTGTTTTATCTTGCAGAATAACTTTACTCTTATCTTGAAACTCTTGTATTACAGATTTATTTTAATCTCTATAACTCTCCAATTTCACAGATCATTGTTTTCCACTCTTTATATTTCTTAAAATATTGCATTCCTATTTCTTTTCCCTACCTTCATTCCTACACCTACTTCAGACAATGATTTTTTTTTTTAAGAAAACAATCACATAAAATTAAGCTGGAATCTATCCACTGATTACTTATGGTCTTCCCAGTGCTCATGTGTCCGTAAGTGTGTGTGTGTGTATGTGTGTGTGTGTATGTGTGTGTAACTCACTTTCGTTTCAAATTGTTCCATAAACCCACATATTTTGTCTCTTTAGCTTTTTCAAGGGCCCATGGTTTTCTACTTCTAGTGTACTTCTGAAACAGTAAAAGTAAGGCAAACCTCAATCCTAATACCAATTCTGAACTAGTGACCTTGGGCAACTAAACTACACAATTCCTTAATCTGCAAATTCAGGATAAGTAAAACTGACCTTATAGGGTTGCCGTGAGAAATAAATCACATAATGTGTATAAAATACTCGGAAAAACACATGGCAAAGAATGCTTTATCAATAAGTAATAGTTATAATTATTAATTAATTATACAAAGTAAGAAACTGACTAATGTGCTGACTTCCTACTGGACTGTGCTAGGTACAGTGGAGGATACAAGCAATGTATAAATATAGTTTCTTCCCTAAGTCAAGACTGATAAACATAAAACAATGAGAGTATAAGTGTATTATAACTGTATGCCACTTTTAAGGGTGTGAAGGGAAAGGAAATGAGTCAGTGTGAAATGATTTTTCATAGAAGAGATGAAGCTAAGTTGGAAGTAAAAAAGGAGGTGGCATTCTAGGAAGGGAGAAAAATTTAAAGGCACAGGTGCAGGAATGAGGTAGCTTTTGCAAAGGGAATACAGAAGATGTGTGGAACAGTGAATGCGAAAAAGGGCAGTGACCCAATTGAGTGCATACCCCAGGAAATGTAAAGAAACACTGGGTTTGTAAGCTAGTTCACCTTATAGAAGATCTTAAAATAAAGATAAAGAGTTTAAATTTAACATGTAGGCAAGAGAAAGTCACTGAATTTTTGAAAGCAATATATGTGATGGTCTTAACTAGAATAAAGATATGACAAGGTATCTGTTATGAGGTTATCAACATTTAGTAGCAATAATTTTAATGGTAACTTGAGTAGAAGTAACAGTTGTGGAAATGATGATGGAAAAAATTATACCAAGTTCATAGCACAGTGGGCACATAAATGACTACAAATTAATTGGGGAAAAGAAAAATGAAACAGAAGAACAGGATGAAGAGTATAATTTACAGAGTCTTTATTTCATAGATATAATATGTTAATAATTCATATATCACATATTCTTATTTGTGTATTTAGTTATTATGCTATCTTGCGTAACAACTAAAACACATGTGTATTCTTCTTTTTGTTTGAAAAAAAAGAAGAAAACTAAGTCACACAGAGAGTCTTCCCTATAATTCATATTGTGATGGAACCACTCCATCATGGGTTTCCCCTAAAGTATAGTTTGTTAAACTTTTTTTTAAAGTATTAAGAGTATGATACAGTGTATCTACAACAACATGAGCTTGAATTATATTTATTTTAGTTAAACCTAATCAGTCGCCACCCCCACACCCTCATAATGCACCACATGTACCAAAGCACTATTAGGCAGTGGGTTGATAGTTCCTTAGTAGGCATTCTTCCTGTTGAGCTATAATGGCACAGTGTGGGGTCAAAACAAAAAATCTGATGGGATGATAAGGAACAGATATTTTAACCTGTGCTAATTAATTGCTGCTAACTTGGGGGAAAGTAGTACAGCTGTATTTGGACAACTTGGCTTTTAACCCACAGTTAGATACAATTGTATTTTCTTCCCAAGCTTAGCATTTTTACTCAGCTTTCCTAAGCTAGGGGCTGATACTTCTCAGTGCAAGGGGTGAAGAAGTTCCACAAAAGAGACGTTCGCATTCTAAGGTAGACTATTTAATTTCTTCCTTGAGATGGTAAATTCTTGCCACTTTTCCTTAGTAGTTTATTTTCCCCAAATTGTTGAAAATACAACTTCTCCTGTTGCTACTACCCTAGGGCCCAAATGCCATCTGGAGTATCTGGATTGAAACCATTATGCACTGACAAAATTATCCATTACTGGTTGGTCCCTCAAACCATTTACTGACCAGTAAACTCCTTGAAGGCAAGGATTTTTTCTCTATTATTTAATGGTTTCTCAGAAAATCCTAAAGGCAAGGAAAAGTAGAAATGAGTAAAGGCTGAAATGAACTACATAATACCATTAATTTCTAATGAATGTACATCTCTGGTATGTATTTAACATATTTTTAATAATGGTAGTGACTATATGGAAACAAATTTTAAAAACCTGGATGGAAGTGGCATGTTTTTACTACTTGAGGAATTGGAGAAAATACATAATGGTGATGTTGATAAAACTTCCCATTCATCCATTTATTTCATTTACTCAAAGGAACAAAGAAAGAATGAATTTCAAAATCTTATCAGCATAGGAACAAAATATAGCATAATATACTTACTGTAGCCATAATCATAATAGTAAGTGAAGAAGTCAATATGGAATTATGAACCAAAAATATGGATAAAGATTATTAGAAAAAAAAAGATTATTAGAAAAAAAGTTAAATATCTTTTAAAAAGACAATAGAACCAAGAGTTTAAGCACAGAGATACTCTTCCTATTTCGGAAAAGACAAATAGGAAATGCCTTCTTTCTGATAAAGGGATATACACTATTTACTCACTAGATCCTAAATATTTATTATTCAAAGAATTAAGAGGTATTTAGTAGGAGCTATGATTGTGAGATAGAAGCTCTTCTTTGGGATCTTTTTTTCTTGGTTAGTTCAAAGCTAAATTTTCTGTTTGAACTAGGATCTATTACCAGGTCTCCCCTTTATGTGCCCAAGCAATCTAAATAAAGGCACGGGAGACAGGGAGGACGCCACCTACTAGCAACTACTCCGAGCTAGTAGCATAGGACGGTGTATAGTTTGATCCAACTATCTTACCTTCTCTACTGCGGGCATGGAGTATGAGATGGGGACACTCATATCTCATTGGGAAAATAGTGTGAAATAAGTCATGCCTACCATTCTCTTTTCACCTCTACCCTCCCTTTCTCTGACTCTCCACATCTGTTCTCCCCAAATCACAATGTTCATCACACCAGATAGGAGAGCTGTGTACAAAAAGCATTTAAAAGGAAAAAAAATTAAAATCATAACTGAAAATGTTGGCTTTCCTAAATGTTCTATCATAAAACATACCGATTCTTTAAGTAAATCTGTAAACATTTTTACTGCCATTATCTGAATGAGGAGTGCTAATAGACTACACATGCATTTAATATAATTTTTGCTAAATTAATTGCTTAAAATTATTTCTAGGAGTAGAATCAGTTTCTCCAAATGAAATATCATATAAATAACAATATATGAAGGAGAGAAAAAAAGAGGTACATTATATAAATGAATTTTACATATTTTTAATATTTAATCAAATGAGACCAATGAGGTTGTTTAATTTACCCTAAGAATTTACATAGGCATAGGGATGGAAGTTGAATCCTTTATCAGCCTTGGGGGTCAAGAAAGCCCTCACTCAGAAAATAAGTAGTAGTCACTTCTGAACTCCCACATACGCAAACATGTATAAACCTAAATTTTCAAAAGGAACATGATAGAGCTAAAACTTCCCTGATTAATGGTCTCTTGAAGTTCAAATATATGTACAGAAATGGCAAAAGATTTTTATCTGAAGTCCAGGGACTGATATCTAGCAGTAAAACTTAACATACATGCAATGTGTTAACTACTTGGATTAGAGATTTTCAAATGTATGTATTGTCACTTATCATATGATTTTAAAAATAGGTCAATGTGGACTCCTAAAATTTAAATCAGATCTGAAAGATGTATGTTAGATGTGATGTGTAAAAAAAAAGCATTTGTTTGTTTTTTTTTAAGGGGAGAAACAAGGAGTAACATTTGTGAGGAAAAAAATTCAGAAAGCAATTTCAAGGCTCCATAAGTGTTATCTTTATAGCTTAATTTCAGCTTCTTAATGTAACTTAAATGTGGAGTTTAAAGAGAAACTAATGTACTGGAGAAAATCTTTCAAAACATATCAGCATGTTTCAATGTGAATAAATTTGCATTGCACATTATTTTTTATAATGTTTCCTCACAGGAAATTATCAAAGAAACTTGAGTTTAAACATGGACTTCTTTCCCTAATATCGTCAGCTCTTCTTTTTGATGTTATTCAAGCATACTGCAAGAAAAATACGATAGGCCTTGAATTTGCTGGGTCCCAGGGCAAAAGTGCAAATAGAAACTCACATGGCCAATTTATGAAAACTTACAATTTACAAATTAAGCTAATGTAGTGTTTATTAAAACATTTCATTCTCCCATCTTGACAAACATACCCTCAAAACTCCTGAATGCAAACAAAAACCACAATGAGATACCACTTTACACCTAGTAAGATGGTTATTGTGAAAACACTAGAAAATAACAAATGTTTGCAAGAATGTGGAGGAAAAAAAATGTGGAGGAATCAGAACCCTTGTTGATTGCTGGTGAGAATGTACAATTGTGCAGCTGCTACATAAAACAGTATGGTACTTTCTCTCAAAATTATACAGAATAACCATACAACCCAGCAAACCCACTTCTGAGGATATACCCAAAATAACTAAAATCAGAGACTGTAACAGGTATTTGTACACTCATGTTCAGAACAGCATTAGTTACGAGAGCCAAAAGGTAGAAGCAAACCAAGTGTTCATCAATGGAAGGATGGATAGAAGTGGAATATTATTCAGCCTTAAAAATGAAGAAAATTCTGATACCTGCTGTGACATGGATGAACCTTGCAGACATTATGTTATACTCAGTGAAATAAGCTGGTCATAAAGGGCCAGATATTGTATGATTTCATTTATACGAGGTGTGGTATCTAGAGTATTCAACTTCAAAGAGACAGAAAGAATGGTGCTTTCCACAGACCGGACGAAGGTGGAAAAAGGGACTTAATTCTTTAATGGGTGCTGAATTTCATTTCGGGAAAATGAAAGTGCAGGAGATGGATGGTGGTGATAGGTGCACAACAGTGTAAATGTGCTTAATGCCAGGGACTGTATGTTTACAGATGGTTAAAATGGTAAATTTTATGATACACATATTTTTTAAAAAAGATTTCTTATTTATTTGACAGAAAGAGGTGGAGAGAGAGACTACAAGGAAAGGAAGTGGCAGGCAGAGGGAGAGGTAGAAGCAGACTCCCCACTGAGCAGAGATCTGGATCCCAGGACCACGGGATCATGACCTCAGCCAAAGACAGATGCTTAACCAACTGAGCCACCCAGGTGCCCCTATGTTACGCACATTCTCCCCCCAACCCACATATAAATGACCAGGAGGGCAGGCTTGAACGTAGATTCTTATCTCTCTGGGGCTCCATGTTCAGACCCACAGCCTGCACTGCCTCTTGCCCTGTCCCCAGCTCTATTCAAGAGAAGATGCTTGGCTTTTGCCCTAGATAGCCTGAAGTTCTTGTCTGTGACTGACCTGCAAAAAGCTTCGAAGGTAGGGCGCCGAGGAGGACATGGCTCCAGCCCCGTTAGACATGAGTCTTTAAGAATGTCCAAGATAAAGCTGCAAAGATATTCCGGGCAGAGGAAACAGAACATGCAGAGTTCACCTTTAAATCAACCAACAAAATAGGTCTACATGTATTTAAGATTTTCCTGTACACCACCGAGGGCACCTTTTTAGAAAAGAGACTCTCCCCTTCCCTTTTTAAAATAGTAGGCTCCTGTGGCTTCCCGAGGCAGGGTGCGCGGTTATTCTGTTTTATGGCGCCCACTACTGGAACAGCGCTCGAAGAGCCCAAACGAAGAGATCTGATTTCTTGCATGCAGCGTCATCCTTCGGGGGTCCCTCCATGCTGCGGCATGTATTAGTGGCCTGCTCCACTGAACTGTTGAATAGTATTCCTTCGTACGGAAATACCGTATTTGTGTGTGCGCTCATCCAGTTGGTGGACATTTGGATTGTTTCCAATTTTAGGCTATCATGAATAACCCTGCTATGGAACATTCCTGTACAAGTCTTTGTGTTTTCATTTCTCTTGACTACCCAATTCCTAGGACTGGATCTGCTGAGTCTTTGGGTACGTTAGTGTTTACTTTTTTAAAGAAACTGCCACACTTTTCCAAAGTAGCTGAACCATTTTTATATTTCCACAGCAATGTCATCATAGGTCCCAGTTTCTCCATATCATCATCAATACTTGGTATTGTCTGTCTTTTTGATGGACCAGGAGAGAACTGGTATCTCATTATAGTTTTAATCTGCATTTCCTTCGTGATGAATGACACTGAGCAGCTTTTTATGTGCATCTTAGCCATTTCTCTGTCTTCTTTGGTAAAATGCCTACTCAGACTTTTCTCTTTCTAAAAAATGGGTGGTCTTATTATTGGTTGTAAGAACTCTTAATGTTCAAATTTGATTGTAAAGAGCAAAACCCACCAGAGAAACTGAATGAGGGTCCAGTTTAATAGCAGTATATAGGTATTATGAAAATGTTCATAATGATAAAAATATAATGACAATAAAAGAGTAGCACAAATAAACATATTTCTGACTCATATAATTTTCTTTGTACTTACACGATGATAATGTTTTTATTCTTTAATTTTTAAAAATACTATGTAGTCAAGGTTGTAAAGGACTGTGCATTCATTGTACACCAACAAGGAATATTAGCATGGTCATGCGAGCTCTGAAAGTTGATGACTTTTATTAACCACGAAGGCGACTTCTGGAAAAAATGAAGACTAGATAGGGCTAGATCTCAAGACTGAGACTCTTGAGGGTGAAAGGCCTGGTTAGGGTAGGGAGTAAATGGTTAGGATTCTCCCCTAACTTCCTTGATGGTTAACCCCTAAAAGGGGGGTAGGGAGTGGGGGTGTGAAGCATTTCTCCTGCTGCTTCACCCTCTTTACCACAGTCCAAGGGGGAAAGTAATCGGGGGAAGGTGCCTTCTTGCAGGGGATGTGGGAAGTGTTTTCACTTCATCTCCAGTCTAGAGTTCTAGTTGGGGAGTTTTTCCCAAAGGAGAGAAAGCAGTGAACTAGAGTCACTCTACTAGGAAGCGGAGTCACTTGGAGAAGCAAGTTCAAGTAAGTACACACGACGTGAGAGATCTAGGATCTGCTGATATTTGGACACAATTCCTAAGGACACTTGAGGGCAAGAAAGGTTTCAAACTTAAAGAGTAAGTAAACTGAGAATTACTATCGATTTGTCCAAATGGAAGATAACTAATAGCCAGTATATCAATGATGCGGAATTTTTAAGATGAGCACGTTGAAGCTGTTGGATATAAGAGTTCCAGTATCAGGTTACTTAGGGAAGTGACTTCAGTGGATGAAGCCTCCAAAAGGCTAGAGGTCCACCTGACATCCAGAGGGGAGTTCCGGATGGCAAGGGGACGAGGCACAAGGGGAACATAAGTGTTACCCACTTCAGGAAGGGAACTTTCTGCCTTCCCAGAAAACAGGTGAGCCTCTCAGACAGCGTGTCTGAGGAAGCGAGGGGCTGGCTGGGAGGGGTCTGAAGGCAGGAACTACTGTGAGGATGACCCACACCCCCTTCCGTGTACCACTCCTGGATGATATGTCTCAGAAAAGCTGGAATACAAAAGTAAAATATTACGTCTGGCTATAGTGCAGTTTTACCATTAAAAAGCTATCAAGAATACATGTACAGATGCTCTAGCCTTATCTACGTAAAGCTGCTATCACCAAATGCTAATAATACACAGACAATCTTTATTACTTTATTCCAAATTCAGTCCCACTCAGTGTGATACTTGGACGGAATGCGGAGCTATCAATGAGGGGTGGAGTGTTGATAGGGTGTGAAGACGGCATCTTGATAAGAATTAAAGAATACATTTGAACTTACTTAAATGGTAAGACCTTTTTCACAGGTATGATGCTCTCAAGCTGTTTCTGTCACACCGCAGAGACTGAAGCATATAAATAAGAAATGCTTCACATGTGCTGGATTTTAAAAGGCTTTCTTCATCTTGTGATACACCAATAAATCTTGAATAGTTAGAAAAAACATTTTGACTTTTACAATTGAAGCAGTTCCTTAAATATCCAGATATATTTGCGAGAGTCACGCAAGAAAACACCAACTGATAGTTTCTCTCTCTCTCTCTCACTCCCTCCTCGTTTTTTTCTACTCCACAAGCCATCTTCATGTACTGCACAGTAATCCATTACAATATGTTCCAACATCTGCCTCCCCATATGATGTATGACCTATTCGATTGACCCTTTTTATGCCGCTCCAGACTTTCTGCTCATGACTGTGGGAGGAAGAATGCTCTGCATCTATTCCTGAGGTCACTAACCAGTAAATACATCTCCATTTGGCAAGGTAAAGGGGACACTGTCTGGAAAGCTCTGTGAATCTTTTATATATCAGTGACTATACTCATAGCTTTAATTAGTTTAATTTATGGGGAAAAAAAGCCCTGCTGAAATTCCTTTCAAAGTAACAGTAAGAAGAGAATGCTTGTTTAGCAGGGGGGATAAATTCTGTTTTCTCCAGTTATCAAATATTTTTAGTTAATACAGGGAAGCTGAGTATTATCAGAAAGATCTTCAAAGCAATCACTTATCTTTGACAAAGTTCGTAACTGTGAAATCATCGTTCATTTTATCCCAATAGATTGGGGGTGGTATGTGATAATAATCAAGACATTAAAAATAGTGAGCATTTTTTACTCAATAAAAAGAGAGATTGAGTGTTAAGTCATATTAAATCAGACTATATATTAGTTTGTATATTACAAACAAAAAACAAAAAACTTCCAGATTGCATACTTGCTGGAAGCTTGAAAATACTTGGCGCATATGGAAAGAGGCAGTGCAAGAGCCATGATTTTTCTCAGTAACTATGAAGTGCCACTCACTTTGCTAGAAGTCTGCATGCTATTTCAGGGATCACCATAACAAGTCTGTGTGTTCAGTGGGGGTGGTTCGATAACTTGACAAAGATTAAACAACTAGTAGTTTCAGAAGTCTGGGTATCCCTTAAAGTTTTCCTTTCTACTACATGCCATATAAACTTGGCATATGAGGGTAACAATGTTACTACTAAAAATGCTTTCCAAACTTAACATTTCTGTGATGACTTCTCTCTACTGCAGTGGGATTCCCCTACCTGCTGGCCAGTGGAAGTGGGGATTTTCCCTAAGCTCTGAGCCAACGATAGTTCACAAACCCAGGGGTTAAAAGGCTTCAAGAGTCAAAGACTACTTGAGTCACTCGTGACAGAACTCTCCTCTCCCTGAGGAAAGCACAGCTATTTAAAATTTTTTTTCTGTAGTTGTTTTGTTTTACTGCTGATACTAACAGACAACACATATGATGGGTTAAAATTATAAAGACTTCTTCCTATGGATTTCTCCCTTAGTTTTTTCTTTATTTTTCTGCTATAAATGTTCATGATTGAGAAAATGTTAGATATTATATTAATGTTGGTTATTTAGGTAGATAAAGTAAATTAATCTAAACTTTGAGAGAAATCTGGACACAGAATGATAATAGCAGCAAAAATAATCACAATAGCTAAAATATACCAGGCCCATGCTGTCTCTCTCTGAAACTTAGGAAAGACATACTATTCTTATTTTGTGGAGATAGCCACGGAAGCACAGGGAAAAGTAAAAGTCATTAGTCCAAAGGTATAAGAGCCAAAGAATAAGTTAGAATCTAAGTCTTTTTACAGAGCTCGTAACTCTTAACCAATGCCTTGGGAATATCTTTCCTGGTCTTTTAAATACAGTAGTGGGCTCTGGGGCTTTTGGGCAAAGAGTTGGACAGGCCCAGGGAGAGCGATTCTAACAGTAGTGCTGACAGAGCCTGGGCTCTTATGATAAGAACTATATGACCACCATTGTAGTGCAGGAAGGACATGAGAAGTACCCAAGAGGACATTTTCCCCAGCATTTGCAACTCCTCCTCCTCCTTCTTGGCCACTGCCAGTAAAAACTGTTTCAGTTTGGTTTACTTCTCAATTCATGGTGTTGGAAGAGCATGTAAGAGAGAGCTATGATGTGGTCAGACAGATTGGGAAAGGCTTATCTACAAATATGATTACTTGGAGGTCAGAAGGATGAGATGATGCAACTATGTACATACGGTAGGAAAACGTACTAGCAGAACAACCTAGTGGTCGGTGAGAACACAAGTGTAGGATATTGGAAGGAGGCCAGTGAGGCTCTCGTGTGGTGGCAGAAATGCTCAAAAAGGTAGATGAGGAGCCGTAACAGTTCAAGAAGAGGAATGACATAATTAGATTTGCATTTCCACAAGATGAGTCTAGATATAATATGGAGAATTTATTGGAAGCGTTTGGTTCACAGACACCCTCCTTTTAATGGAATAAGATGAACATAATCGCTTTTTACATGATTTAAAATAGACTCAAAATCAACTATAGATAAATCTGGATATATAATTTTCAACATTCTGAGTCTCATCCCTATTTCAATATTTACTCTTTCCTGTAGAATTTATACTAATAATTCAGCCATATTAACAAACTTTATATTTTGCTTCAATTCACAGTCACTAACCTTGATTCTTTTGGGTTATTTAAAAAAGAATAAGAAAAATGTATTAAAAATGAGCCATTTGCACTACCTAAGCTACACATTACTCTTAAATCAATTAAAATAACAGAAACACACTCTAATAGTACCTTGCATTTACAATGTGTCTTTAATCATGGCAGGCTTCCCTTTCAATTGCATGGGACACACTTCTCATATCATAAAGTAGTCCAGAGAAATAATCAACAATTGTAACTTCTCCTTTCCTGCCTTAAAATGATTGATTCATTCAATATTTATTTATTGGGCACCTATAACTTACCAAGCATTTTCTAGACACTTAGAACACATTATTGAACAGAGATCTCTACCTTAATGATAGGATTTTAAATGTTTTCCCCCCAAAAGATTTGCAAGACTTTAATCTTTCATACTATCTAGTACTTGTCTAATATTTCTCCATATGAAACTATCTATTACCTGTGGTTATTATGATTGGGAAGTTATATATCCATTATTCTTCATATTTGTAAATGAGTACTGCTTTTGAAAGAAGTGAAGTCATTCTTGAAGGTGCATGATTGAGTGATATATGTTTACAACATAGATACACCTTGAAAACATTATGCTAAGTGAATAAACCAGACACTAAAGGAGAAATATTGCATGACTTCAATTACATAAATAGGTAAATTCACAGAGACAAAAAGTATAATAGAAGTTTAATAAAAAGTATAATAGAGGGGCTCCTGGGTGACTCAGTCATTTAGCGTCTGCCTTTGGCTCAGGTCATGATCCCAGGGTCCTGGGATCGAGCCCTGCATTGGGCTCCTTGCTCAGCGGGAAGCCTGCTTCTCCCTCTCCCACTCCCCTTGCTTGTGTTCCTCTTGCTGTGTCTTTCTTTTTCAAATAAATAAATTAAATCTTAAAAATTTTTTAAAAAGTATAAAGAGTTACCAGGGGCTGAGAGAAGGGAGAAAGGGAGAATGGCAAGGTATTATTTCATAGTTACAGAGTTTCCATTTGGGATGATTAAGAGTTCTGGAAATAAATAATGGTGATGGTTACACAACATTCTGAAGGGATTTAGTGCCATTAAATCCTACACTTAAAAATGGTCAAAATGATAAATTTTATTGTTATGCATATTTTACCACAAAGTGGAGTGATTGAGAGGGTGCTAGAAAGAAAAAAACACCGTTTTCCAGTCCCACATTAAGCTTTATTTCTTTAGAACAATTTTTCTAATTTGTTCCCATGTGTTGGTTCATTTTGTACATTAACTCAAGAGAACATATTTAAAGGGGGGAACCAGTAATGGTATTTTAAAGTAAAGGAAGGTTGGAAATATTAGATTCTTTAAAAAAATTACTAAAAATTATCCTAGGCTTTGGAAACAAATATAAATAAAAGAGAGAAGAGTATGTTCTAAATCACCCCAGTTCAGTAATGCCCCTTTCAAGTTAGTGGTAGCTCTGAAACAGAAGCTACAAGATCATGTCAACCCTTCATTTACTTTGCAGAAAAGCACAGCATTTGCCAGTTCTACTGTAAAAGGTAGTTCTTTCTTCACTTTCCCCTCCTACTCCAAAGCTAGCTTCTTTTTCATATTCAGATGACTGTTTATGAGCTCAATCCTGTTTCAACTGTCACTCTTTACATCAAGGAAAGATAGATGGGACACACCAACCCCAACCTAAATGACCTTTGGATGTGACAAGAGTTTTAGGTCAGCCTTGCTAAATGGAGGCCTTGGTGTATCGAGACATGCCTTGGGGTGAAATTTACAGTGAATTTATTATCTCCCAATGCCCTTTGGACTGCTTCCCACCATCAAACACTATGGCAGCACTTGGAACAGGAAGAAATACATTAACTGGAATCTGATCGTTTTAAAAGGTTACAGCTGCCCAAATATAATTTAATTTCATACTTGCCCTTTGAGGGTTTGGTGTATATTTTCATTTTATGACTGCAAATGATAAAGCTCTTAAGATTCCAGGCAATAAAAAGAGAAAAAAAAAGTATTTTAAGGGTTAGAAGTCTATTCAGTTCATACTCAATGAGTGAAGTGACAAATTAGCTTTTTTAAAAAAATCTAACATTTCTCTTTTTTATTTGGACCATCTCTTACTCCTCTTCTGATCCTATACTTCTGTGTTTGGTTGAAATTAGTATATGAACACTGACCTCAGATCTCAGCCAGTGAGAAAATAAAAAGGGTGATAAAGAAAAAATGAAGATAAAGTCAACCTGATTTAAAGTGAAAATACTTTAGTATAGGGGACAGATTTTTCAGTGGTGTTCCCTGACATATGATTGGGAAAATTTACCCATTAGAGTATAACAACATGAATCAATTTACCATTGATCTTGTACTTCTGTAGTATATCACATTTCCACATGTTAGAATTTCCACAAATTCTAACAAAAGGTTCACAAAATCCTCTATAAATGCCACACCACAGCTTCATTAGCTTAATTAATAAATATTGTTACTATTATTTTATTAAAAGAAAGTGGGATGGTGTTACTAATTCAATGGAATTAATCGAAAAAATCAGAAGCAAAAATCATATAAAATTACCTACGGTTTATTATTTTAGCCATCAAAACAAAACAAACGAGCAGCAAAAACCAACTTTTGCTCTTTCTCTTTAACTTGATACTTTACCAGACTTCTCAGGTTTTTAAATATCAATCCAATAGAGTTTGAGGCAACATAGTATTTTGGATTCACTACTAATAATAAGAAAAGCCACATAGTGAAACTTTTAATCCATATGAACCAAATACAACTTAAAGTTGTGTGCATGTGTCCACGCAAATGGGTATGAACACCTATGGACACATATGCATTCTTTTGTCATTTTTCAGTTTAGTCAATATGTATTTCTTGAGGGATATTGAGCTAGTTCCTGTGAAGTTTATGCTTTATTTTTTTTTTAAAGATTTTATTTATTTATTTGACACACAGAGAGAGATCAGATCACAAGTAGGCAGAGAGGCAGGCAGAGAGAGAGAGGAAGAAGCAGGCTCCCCACTGAGCAGGGAGCCCGATGTGGGCCTCGATCCCAGGACCCTGAGATCATGACCTGAGCCGAAAGCAGAGGCTTTAACCCACTGAGCCACCCAGGCGCCCTGAAGTTTATGCTTTAAACAAATATTTTAGTTTACTTTACGAGGGTGCTCCTAACATGAACAACAAAGAAACATAAAGAATCAGCATTTAAGTATTGTAAAACTTAAACATATTTATACATATAATTATAAATACTAACATATCTATATTAGCAAATTAATTTCATGTTGGTATATCACTGTTTTCTAAGCATTTTGCACAGTATTTAGTCTGCATAACAATTCTAGCAGTCAGAAATTACTAACCCAGTTTATAAACTATGAAAATATAGCCTATCAAAGTTAAGGAACCTGCCTCAAGTAGCAAATCTAGTGGTTACTGAGACTCAAATGTTCTGGATGGCAATGGGTAATGGGACTTACTCTTCTATTCATTCATATATTTGTCCCCCTTTCAATGAACAAATATTAATTAAAGTCTCATCTAAGCTGAGAACAATAAAAAAGCAAACATTATCCAGGAATCAATTCCCAGTTCTTTTAAAAAGGATCTTATTCTCATTTCTCTAAGGAAGATACAGAGATGACCAGTAAGCACATAAAAAGATGCCCAATATTACTAATCATTAGGGAAATGCAAACCAAAGCCACAATGTGGTATCACCTAACACCAAAACGAAATTTATATGGCTATTACCAAAACGAAACAAAACAAAATAGCAAAACCACAAGAAAATGACAAATGATGGTGAGGATGTAGAGAAATTGGAACCGTTGTTCATTGCTGGTAGAAATGCAACATGGTCTAGTCTCTGTGGAAAACATGGCAGGTCCTCAAAAAATTAAACCTAAAATTACCATATGATTCAGCAATCTCACTTCTGGTTATGCACCCAAAATACTTGAAAGCAGGGACTGGGACAGATATTTGTATATCCATGTTCTTAAGAGCATTACAATAGCAAAAGTTGAAAACAACCTAAATATCTACCAATGGATGAATGGGTAAACAGCAGATGGCTTATATAAGCAATAGAATATTATTCAGCCTTAAAAGGGAAGAAAATTCTGACACACAATGAACCTTGAAATATTATACTAAATGAATAAGTTAGACAGAAAAGACCAAACATTGTATGATTTTCCTTTAGATGAGGTACCTTAAATGGATAATTCATGGAGACAGAAAGTAGAAGGGCGGTTACCAGAGACTGGCTTAGGGGGAAAAAGTCAGGAACTACTCTTTAATGGGTATGAACTTTCCGTTTAAGATGTTGAAAAAGTTGTGGAGATGGGTAGTGGTGATGGTCGTACAACAATGTGAATGTACGTTATGCCACTGAATTGTATGCTAACAAATGCTTAAAATGGTAAAGTTTATTTTATATATACCTTACCATAATAAAAAGTAAATCCATGGAAAGATTTAATAAAAATAAAAAAATCTGGATCACAATCAAAATTTTAAAAAATAAAATTAAAAGCAGAAATTACATACTGAAGTCTTTACTCCAACAAAATCATATGAGAAATTAACATAAAAAGAAAGCCGAATGAACAAAGCATAAACAAAGAAATGCTGGAATTAAGGACAGCAGACAGAGCTGAAAGCCATGTTAAAATAGGGGATCTGAAAGCACGTCTACTGAACTGTAAGAGAGCTCGCTCCCCTCAGCTTCGTCTGTCCCGTCAACGGTCAACTGGGTTTTGACTCCCTAGGCAGTTGATGACAGAACTCCTTTCTGAGGTGGCCAAAAAGATCAAGAGAATTTGAGGGGTAATGGTCAATTTTATTGGATGTTAATTTTAGAAATTAAAAAAAAATAAAAGATACCATGTAAAAATGAAAAGGATCTTATTCAACCACTTTGACTTATAATCGTAAACTCTTTGGGCCTTCCTTCCCAAGAAAGAATCAGGATAAGTGGGAATTTGCTAACACTGTAGATTTTAATGATTTTATTTTTAATTATGAAATTCAGACCTGATCTCTCTGTCTCTCTAATGTCTCCATATGGGTACAAAAAATGAATTACAAATGGTTTGAGCGTGCAGGAGAGCAGCTAACCAGGGGTTGCCACCCACTGTTTGGAGATAATAGGAGTATAAAGTCCTGATAGTAGACTATTAAGTAAACAAGGTGAAAAGCAATTCTTTCCATTTCAGCTGATGCTAAGAAACCAATTGTGCTCTACTTTCTTAGTATAAAAATAATGAGCAGTGCTTCCCCATCTACAGGTTTCCTTTCCAAGAGAACTCACACTTCTTTCCCAATCTTTGAAGCATAGTTTGAAAACATACCAATTCAAATGGGAGAGTGAGTGAAAACAGGACTGTTCCAACTGTTGGTGTTCTGGTCTAAAGGGAAGCCTCTACCATTGACATGTTTGGCTTTATTAACAGAGAAGATGAATTAGGCTAGGCTCTTCTGTGACCATTTAGAATGTTATGTATTCTATTTAGACCAAAGGAACAAAGGTCCAGATAGACTCGTCCTCTGATAGTTTCCACCCTGCCATTTGAATATTCCTAATTCCAATTTCTGACTCATCGGCTCCTATGTGGATTACTCCTTTAATTGTTTAGCCAACAAGCAAATACTTCAAAAAAGATAGTTCCTCCATTTTTTTTCACTGTCAAGGGAGAATAACAAGATAGTTAAAGGCTCAAATTTTGATTAACAAGAGAGAGGAGAAAAGACCTGAAGAAAAGAGAAGAGGGGAAAGAAGAGGTAGAGAAGGGTTAACAGAGGAGGGTAGCTAAGAACGTAGAGAGGAAAAGTTAAATGAAGAAGGAAAAAAAAAGAAGATGTCAAAGTAAAAACAAAGAAAAAATATTCCAGGAAACAGGAACAGAAAGGTCAATTTTTAGAAATAGGTTCCTCTTTTAAAACCTTTAGCAGCCCCCAAGGACAACAAAGTAGGTAGTGTCCAACAAAGCTGGCAGTGTCCAAACACTGGCTGTGTAACTGAAGATGACAGCATTCTGATTACTGATAGGAAGTGTCTTTATGTGAAATTTTTATTTATTTATTTTTAGATAGCTCTTCTTTTCTTGTGTGTAAGTATGCTGTTAGGTTGTCTATTGCCAAAGACAATGGCAATTGTCTGACCTGCTCATCTTTCTTCTCGTCCCATGGAGCTAGAATGGGAATAATTAAAACTTTCTTGCCTAATTGGATCTTCAGAGCTAGCTTGACTATTTTCAAATTTCTAAAACATTTCTTTTGAATGCCCCTGATCAATAATTGCCTCATTACCCTTCTCTCATGTTTTCCTTGACAGCACACGAATAAATAGGTCCATGAATCAGAGAAGTCCACTTGTAAGTTGCAAAGGCTCTCTCTGGGGATTTCTGGGGCTCCTGGTTACTTTCACTAGTGCTTCTCCTGCTTCATTTTTTCTCTTCCTCCATATATATATATATATATATATATATATAAATATATATACATATATATGTAGGACAGCCAGAGGAAGGACAGGGACATACATTTTACAAATAAGAAAACCTGAGTCATGAGCAGATTAAATGACTTGAGACCAGACTCTTACATCACTTCAGCCAGGTTGCAACTTGAACCCTTATTTGTTGAGCAATTTGGGTGGTTAGGGGGATCATGATAGCTAGATCTGCTACTTTGGCTGGCTTTATTATGCCCTATTCATTCTTGCTTCCTAACTATCCATGTGGTAAAACTCTTCCCATCATAACAAACACTATAACTTTCTAGTAGCACATTGGCTTTCCCTTCAAAGGGAAAAGCTTGTCCATTTCCCAAATGATTATCAATACCGTAAAAGCTCTAGTAATTCATATGGAATGAAAAGAAATAGATTCTATTTATTTTTAAGAATTGAAACATAGGTTTCTTGTAGTCTTACATGTAAAGATTTTCATATTGAAAATATATTTTATTGGGGTGTCTGGTGGCTCAGTGGGTTAAAGCCTCTGCCTTCGGCTCGGGTCATGATCTCAGGGTCCTGGGACTGAGCCCCGCATCAGGCTCTTTGCTTGGCAGGGAACCTGCTTCCTCCTCTCTCTCTCTGCCTGCCTCTCTGCCTATTTGTGATCTCTGTGTCAAATAAATAAATAACATTTAAAAATATATATTTTATTTTCATAGAGACATTCTGCTTGCATTAAATACTTGAATACAGATGGATTTCTCCAATCACCATAATCCCTTATACTATAAGACATAATTGCTCTATCTCAGAAAATTAATTGCTAACTTGAATTACCAAATAACTTGTTAGGCTTGTTTCTGACAATGGGAAATACTTGAACTGAGGAAATAATGATGAGGATGATAGCAGCTAATGATAGCTGAATGCTTATGCCATGCTAAACATTTTGTATGTAGTATCTCATTTAATCCTCACAACACCTTCATCATCCAGGAACAATATCATCAAATTTCACATGAGAAGAAACTAAGACTAAGAGGTATTTAGTAACTTGACCAGAGACACACACAAATAGGGTCTCATTAGGGAACCAAAGCCTGTAACCCACTATACTATGTATGCCATTTACATATGATTTATTTTGAGACTCATTTGATTATTTAAAAATATTTAAATAAAACTTGGGGAACACATTTTACAGAAAGGAGGAAAAAATAAAAGCTTAAGTCATTTAAGTCATCTAACTAGTTACTATGCCAGCATACCAGTATACTACCAAATGGTTACAATGCAAAGACTGAATCTATGACCAGATATTTTATGCTTTCATACTGTATCTGGGCTAGCTTGTATCTAAGGTGACACTAAAACATCCAAACTTCAAATTGGTGTGGAAGGAAACCAGATATAAGATGAATCAAATGAAGAAGGAATGAAAATGAAGAACATGTAAGGGCCTTAACTTCCTTTTTTTATTGTTTAGTGAAATGTCTTGGCAGAACTTCTGTATGTTAACCAAATGTGTTAGCTATACTATTTCTAATAACTTAAGCTTCCTTTAAACCTAAAGAACTAAATTTAGAGGGGGAACTAGTCATATGAAAAATATTTGAAGGGCATATATTTGAAGTACCTGGAGTTGTAGGGCACTGTCTAAATTTCCACTGGAGGATTATTATCTTAAAACAACTACTACAGATGGCGGGATAATATTTGCTATAGTTCTGCCTCATTCCTAAAGGGAGGTAGTTGCAATTTTCACTATCAGTATTACGTTTGTCATCCCATGCCGAAGAAGTTCTAGTAATGGGAAAAGCAAGAGAACACTGTTGTAATTTTCATGTCGGAGGCATTAATTATGCTGGTGCGATGGCTCGCTGTAGCAAATCATTTGGGAGCATACTTTGAATCTGTTCCTCCATTTCTTCCTGCCTACTTCCTATCTCCAAGAAGGGGCTGGGTAAGAAAAAGGAGTATGACATTAAGGAAAAGGTCAGGATTAAGAAATATGAAATAATTAAGGGTTCATTTCCCTACCCCCCCCCTTCTCCTCATGCCTTCAGTTTGGCAGAAGAAACTTCTACAGGAAACAGCAAATTTGAAATCTATGGGACTGGCTTAAGTTTTTTATCTGAAGGAACCAAATAGGGCTCTATTTTCAAATCTCCTGAAGATACTTGCCAACCAAACACAGCTCAAAACTGTAATGTGGTTTTTCTCCTTGGTCTCCCTCTCAGAACAGTTCTTTCATGACTACAAAATCTTATCTGCATGATTACATAATCATCTTTGAATACTATCTTTCTTCTAAGAAGCAAATAAAATATCAACAAGACTTGTGATGTAAACAATCTCACTTTGAACCTTCTATGAACAAATAGATATGAAACAGCATGCTTCTCTGTTGTTTTGTTTTCTGAATTCCTTGATCTTTCAATAGCTTTTCACAAAAGAATTAATTCACAGAGCACAGTCATTGAACTCAGCAAAATGAAAGCAATTCAGAAGGTTGCCATTGTTACTAATATGCAAATCTTACCCATTGTTTTATTCATCCTTAATTTAATAGTCTAAAAGCAAAAATAGCAATTTTTCTCCCCTCTTTTATACAAAACCACTTAAAAATAATATATATGAATATATGAGTTTATTTTTAGGAATACCATGGTAAAATAGGAAGAAGCTAGATTTAGCTTTCAGTTGCTAGGATTCCAGGTGGTACGCTTCTGTAATATTGGATTTAGCCAGGTCATCACTGAGTGTCTAAATTGTCTCATCAATAAAATTAAAGAGTTGGGCTCAAAGAATGGTTTTAAAATTTTGTTCGAGCAGCAAAATCTTCCATTCAAACAGTCTTAGCCAGTATAACTTGATCTAAAAAACAAATAAAAATGAATGGTACCGTTTGGGGTGCTTGGAGCCATTAGGATTTCTGTGAATAGTGTGAAACAATTGCTTTCAATGAATGGTCTCTGAGGTCCTTTCCATTTCAAATATACTTGATAGGACAGGAGGTTTTGTGGCTTTCTTCAAGTTCTATTCCACTTCCGTACTCCATTCATTCTTTCACATTTCAAGCTCCTTTATAATCCATTAAGGATTCCTAACTCACTCATCTTTGCATTCCTTATGATGCTTAGCTTAAGCGCTTACAAAGAATAAATATTTGCTGAGTAAATAAAATTTCCAGGATACTATGGGGTTTATAAAAATAATTTGCTTCCACATTCAAGTTTGAAACCGTAGGAATTATTTCCTTAAAGGAAGTCATGAGAAGTTCATAAATTTTCTCAGATTTATATGAGAAATAGTTTAGTATTTATAGACAACAGAGGAGTAGAATAAGAGTATATATTCTGCTAATATCTCTAGAAAAAGAGTAAGCTTTGAAGGGTGATACCAGAAAATCTTTTTTGTGTTATTTATTTAAAAATGCATATTACAGGGCACCTGGGTGGCTCAGTGGGTTAAAGCCCCTGCCTTCGGCTCAGGTCATGATCTCGGGGTCCTGGGATCGAGGCCCGCATCGGGCTCTCTGCTCGGCAGGGAGCCTGCTTCCTCCTCCCTCTCTCTCTGCCTGCCTCTCAGCCTACTTGTGATCTGATCTCTCTGTGTCAAATAAATGAATAAAATCTTTAAAAAAAAATAAAATAAAAATGCATATTACATTAAAGGCATCCATGTAAATAACTTATTTTAAATTTTATAAGGTATTTATTTAGAATAGTTTTGGGTGGCTTGTAAGACAATTCATTTGCATTATGCCCATGGAAAAATAGGACTCAACAGGGGGCATTATTTTTACTTTATAGATATAAATATTGAGATAAAGAGTGAGCAACAGCAAAATACAGAATATTATACTCCAAGTAACTTCTTATATTTTGGGGGGATAAGTAAACTCATTGCTTTCCATAAAGTCTTGTGATGGGTCTTAAAATTACAGCACACAGGGGAATAAAATTATTTCCTCATAAATAAGATGATAAGCCTAAATTTTATTGACTTGCTTTACCTGCCATCCTGCAAAGTAAATCCAGGTAAGAGAAGTCTGCCAACTCCTAATTTGTGAGAGGGCTTTTTAGAAAGAAGTAGTTTTAATCTCAGTTAATAACACTTATTAAACAACTAATAATACCAAGAATTTATTATTACCTAGCACATAATATTTGATAAATGGTCATTAGTACCTTTATTGCTCTAAGCACTTTATGTATATTCTCTCATTTAATCCTCACACTAAGATATCCTTTATGCCCACATTGTACAAAAAATGCAGGGAGGGAGAAGTTAGGTAACTTTCCCAAAGTCACAGAGCTGGTGAACAGCAGAACCATGGATCTTGAAGGCACAGATGGTTGCAGGTGCCACACTTTTATCCCTTACGTTATAATGTCTTGCACTAAGCAATAGTGCCTCTTAAAATATTAATCTATGGATAATACCTTAATATAATAAATAATTTTTGCTTTAGTCTTTATGTGTTCTTATCATCCCCAGTTGAGAGACTAAATTTTTCTATATATAATTAATTAACTACAAAGACTTCTGCCCTATGTTTATCAATTGTATGTAATGTAATTTACATGTTCTCGTTGCATGCTCTGAGACTTAGCCATGCAAATAACGGAATAATACTCAAGGATAATATTCAACAGTTTTCTGGTACCAACAAACACCAGAAATTTTTCCTCTTGAGGGGCATCTGTCTTCATTTGGGTTCTTTAGTTCAAGATTCTCTTCTTTTTTTTTTTTAAGATTTTATTTATTTTTTTGAAAGAGAGAGAAAGCATGAGCAGAGGAGCAGAAGGAGAAGGAGAAGCAAACTCCCCACTGAGCAGGGAGACCTGTGCGGGACTCGATCCCAGGACCCTGGGATCATGACCTGAGCTGATGGCAGACACTTAACCTGACTGAGCCACCCAGGCTGCACCCCCTAGGTTCAAGAATCTTATTGGTCCTATTAAGGTAATAAGTATTACTTATGTGAAATATTACTCCTAAAGTTGAGCTTGTCTCCATGAAAGTTTCCTTGACTAAATTAAAGGATACTGGTAATATCAACTAAATTGACAAGTAGGTCGAAGAATAAATTTCTCTATAAATACAATCTGTGAATCTGAAGAATGTTAGTTGCTCTCTCTTTATATATATACACACACATACATATATGTATAAGCCAAGACTAGAAAATTGAGTAGTTTCTGTTTTTATTGATAACATGAAAAAACTTCACAATTTTAAAATTTCAATACATTGGTATTGTTCTTAGACTTGAATCTACTGTTGGCCTTGAGGCTTGCAATCCTTTTATGTATGGTAATTAGCTACGAAACATTTTTGAGCAACCTAAGTCTGTTTTGATTAAGAGAACACAGAATGCCATTGAGGAAAGGGCATGGACTGACTTGGGACCAGAAAACCTGGCGCTGACAAATAGTTCTATCACTTTAGTGTAGGCAGTGATAGGACTTCAAATACAATTTAAAGTTTAGCATTGATGTGAGTGGCCATTACAATAGAAATGGGTTCTGTGGAAAAGCACACATGTACTAATGTTTCTGTTAGCATGTAATGAGATACCATGGAACTGCTGGAAACAAGGAAATACAGAAATAGCATGAAAAAGACACTGCTTGTAGCATCTCCATTGTCCAAATGTCAAAACAGCTCCCGGGAACCCTAGGGGTGGTAATAACTGTGGAAGTAGTTCCTACCAGCTCTTCCTTAGAGGAGATTCTCGAGCACTGCTGGGTTCTGACTCTAGCCCATATGGGCTTGGAAAAGTCAGAGAAAATGTTGGCTGCACTTTTTCAGGCCTATTTGCATATGTTCTTTAGTATGCAGAATGTCTCTGTATATAATTTAATTGTTGGGTTTTTTTGCCTCTATTAATACATATGCAAATGACTCACACTTGCAGCTGTGCTGTATTAATCATATGTGTGCTTCTGTCTGTCTGCCCTGCAGGCTCAGGGTCGAAGGGAGAGGAAAAGAGGGAATTCACTCTTTTAACCTGCAAGGAAGCTCACTCATGCAGACAGAAGACCGACAGCAAACAGCGCACCAGGGCTGCAACTGAAATGAGGAGAGGTTCAGCATTTTCCACTCTGTCTGAAAATGATGATGACCTGAAAGTTACACTGACTCATACAGTACATAGGTAGGTAAAGATGAAGACCACCCTTGTAAGCAATTCTTTCAATAAGAAGGTAAAAATCCTCACATCCAGACCTCTCCATATGGTTATTTCTCCCTTATTGATTTTCTGGGCGTTTCTCTTGGTCAGACACATAAAGCCATGCTCAGTCACTTACAGTGCTCTGGGAAATATGAAACATTTATCTGTGTCCTGTCATAATTATTGACCTCCTTCGGAGACTGGCAGGAGGTTGATAAAAAGATGAACTTCAGTTTTTCATCCATGTCTGCCTTGGTGTTACTCTCTATCAGATAGAAGCTTAAGCCATTTCCACCAGGACTTCCATGTACCTTTGATAGCTATGAAAAAAGATTGATTTCCGTTGATATTGTGTATGATTCATTCTCTAACTTGATCACGAGTCATCTCTCATTTTCTCAGTCCCAGAGAATGCATGTTACTGATGTTACTGGTTACTGGAACAATAGCCCCATGTGATTTCAATTATGACAACTTGTAATTCTGAGTCCTTATTTCAAAAACACTATTACGGATTTAAAAAGTAATCCTACTGAATTCATTAAAAAGTTGCACTAATTCAGGTAAAATTCTTGAATGACTTCTACTTGATTATTTTGAGTAAAATATGACCATCCAAGAATAATTTCAGTATTTTTTCCTTTGCTTATCATTATTAATCATTGGTTGGAGTCGACATTTTTGGCTTCCTATAGGTAGAACAGGTGGTAACCATCTTTTGGCCAACACAAATACAGTATTTATAAAGTGAGAAATAAATGGATAAATATTTCCTTCTAATTTCAAATCTTAGAAGCCTAGCTAAAAATATAGAAATAGTATATATACTACATTATAACTATCACTATTAAAAAAATTCATGCTGCCCATTAAGTAAAATGAAAATTCATGACAACGAAGATGAGAAAGGAATGTTCGATGGACTGTTGCCATCATCTGGTTTTATTAATTAGAAATAGATGATTCACTTAGCTTATTTTATCCAGTCATAAACGTCCAAAAGATTCAAAGTGTAACTTCATTTGGCTTAAATAATTATACTCATTTTTTGGTACAGAAATGAAGCTATTTTAGTTTTCTATATAAATCTATATAAATCAATTTTTAGTTTTCTATATAAATCTATATAAATCAATTCCTCCTCTAAAAAGAGACAGCATCAGGAGAAAAAGATGTTAAGAGCATCAGTGGCTCTTGAAAGAAAGAAAAAATAAAAAGGTGGTCCAAAGGAAAAAAAGAAGGAAAGAGAGGAAAAAAATATAAAAGGGTAAACCCAGTATATGATATTGGTGACTGGATAGTTACTATTTTGATAATGCACTTTTCCATTATTTAGAAATCACTTACTTTAGTGTTGTGTTGGCAAGCTGAGTCCTATTGAGTCAAAGTACCTCCAGCAGTTCATATTCTTATGTACGTGTATACACACATTAACAAACAGTACAAGAATAATCTAACGATAGGATGTTTGGCCCTTTTCGTATATGTAAATTCTAATTACTTTTAAGGAATTACATAAACTGTAATAAATTAAAAATACATTCTTTATGCAGCAGCCCATGGATATGATGAGATAAAAAGGGAGGCTTGAACAGGACAGATAGAGCTAGAGATTTCTCATACACTAAGAATCTTCCAGGAAGGGCTGAAAAATATAAAGTTCCTAAGTCTTTAAATGAATATCACTTGTCCCAGAAATTTACGACATACTGCTTTGTTGTATTATTAAAAATGACTATGACCATTAGTTCATGATAGTTTCCTCCATTTTCTACAGACATATTGAGCAGCAGCTATTTGCTAGGCATTAACCTGAGCACTTGAGATACAATATTGAACAACAATAACAAAAATGACAGGCCCTGCTGTGGTGAAACTTAGAGAATATCTGGAACAGACGGCATAATAAGTTAGATACTATGTTTGAAGATGACAAGTACTATAGAACAAAAAACCAAACCAACAAAAACGAATAAGGGAAATAGAAAATGTGGTATGTCTGGGAGGGTTACTTTGTGAATTAAATCGGTTAGTTAGGGTAGGCCTCTAGAGATGACATTAAAGCAAATTCTTGAATGAGGTGAGAGAATGAGCCTTCCAAGCAGAGGGAAGAGTGTTTCAGGTAGAGGGACAGTTAATATAAAGCTCTAAAGTGGAAGCATGCCTCAGACAGGTCAAGGGACAGCGAAGAGCGTGGTAGAGCTGGAGCAGACTGAATAAGGTAGTACGGAGCAAAACTATTATAAAAATATTTCTTTAAATACACGTAAAGAAAATACTGTAGTGCTAAACGCGGTAGGTACTAGGCATATAATGTTTTTCTAAGTTTATTTCATTCCATTAGAATAGGTACAAAATTTCAATGGATATCTTATTGAATTCAAACTACTAATTTTTTTTTTCTTCCATGAGCCAATGATACCTCTGGTGTTCTATTAATCTAGACTTAGGGACAGTGAAGTATTCTTTTATTTTATTTTTTTTAAAGATTTTATTTATTTATTCGACACAGAGAGAGAGATCACAAGTAGGCAGAGAGGCAGGCAGAGAGACAGGGAGAGGAGGAAGCAGGCTCCCTGCTGAGCAGAGAGCCCGATGAGGGCCTCGATCCCAGGACCCTGAGATCATGACCTGAGCCGAAAGCAGAGGCTTTAACCCACTGAGCCACCCAGGCGCCCTGAAGTATTCTTTTAAAAAGTAATGTTTTAAGTTGCAACCTCAGGGAAAGAGCAGTTGGCTTGGTAAAAGTGGTGGGTTATGGGGTTCCATAAAGAGGAAACACCACATGCAAAGATCCAGAAAACTTGAAAATACCAGGGAATCATTTAAGGTTCTTCAAGTAGGAGGAGGACATGATCAGATTTTCTCGAATCAGAAAGCTCATTCCGACTAATGTAGAGTAGACAGAGAGCATCAGAGGGGGGCAAGATGAAGAGAGAATACCAGTTCAGGGGCTAGTGTGGTAAATTAGGCAAGCATTAAGGGTAGTCTGACCAGAAGGGTACTAGTTAGGATGGAAAGAAATGGATGGCTCCTTAACATATTTATTAGGTGGAATGAATAGACAATGAAAGAATAGGTGTAGAGGAAGAGGAGAAAAGGGTAGCTCTCATGTTTTCAGGTCAAGCAGTAGATGGAATGGAGCCATTTGATAAGACCAGAGAATGAGCAGGTCTAGGGGCAAGAAAGAGAACTGGTAAATTGCATTTTGTACTCCATTTATACTGTCTGTAAATACCTACGTATTTCCTCTTGACAGCCAGCAAATAGTTGTCTATGTGGATCTGTGTCTCAGGAAAGACTGAGCGGCAAAAGAAACAGATGGATATTTTATTGTCAAATCAATTCATATTTTATATATTTTTTAAAGTAAGCTCTACGCCCAACATGGGGCTTGAACTCACGTCTCTGAGATCAGGAGTTGCTCTACCAACTGAGCCAATCACGCACCTCAAAAAGAAATAAAATGGTGCCTTGGCACCTGTTAATTTGTATGCTTTGTAGACATAATCCAGATTAAGCTCCTTTTTTCTCCATAAAAAATAAAACTAAATATATCACAATGCTTAGACTACTTTAACTGCTCCTATGGCACATAAAGTAAGGTGATTTTAAAATGTAAGGTATATTTTATGACATGGCAAGGATTTCATTATTTTTATCCAGGAGTGTGAAATAATATTTAAGTAATAAATAGTGGCTTAATTTAAAACATGTCATTTAACTTGTCTTTTAAAATAACTGTACTCATCTTTATTCTTTCTTTAAGGAAGGTCGTGGTTTTTTGGTTTTACTTAACATTATATTATCCAGGTATGAACAATTACATGCCAAAGATTGTTTCAAAAGAAAACACAAATGGTAGGCAAACGAAGTCAATGATGAGTAGGAATATATTTATAGTGTCACTCCTTAGATCTGGATGCTCAAAAAGAGAGGCTTGAATTAACATGTATCTGTGTAAAGAGGGATGAGATAAAAATGCAGCTTCAAGTAGATAGCAGTCCTTAGAAATCTGGATACTTCTTCCAGCTCTGTGATGCATATAGTGTATTTGTATGAGTGCCAATTAATCAACATTATTGTTATAATTTTATTAGCTCATTACCGAGTTAGCAAATGTCCTAAGAGGGGCAATGTCTCCAAAGTTTAAAATCTCCTGTACTTGGAGAAGCGACTATAATTGTTTAAAAATCATGGATTTTGGACGCTGTGACCCAATTTTCTTATTTGTCAAATGGAGACATAAGATGTTGTGATAAGAACGAAATGAAATTCTTGCCAAAGAACCTAGCATAAGAATCTAGGACTAAATCCCAATAACTGGAAGAGAATCTCAGAAGGACCTAGAAGAGTTGGAGCCTACTCATAGTATTATTAGGGATAGTAAATGGGGATCTGATAGAGTATAATTAAAAGCAGAGTTTGAAGAAAATTAAAACTGGCTTAAAAATTATACCCCACTGAAATGAAACTTTCTCAGAAATAGGTATGCAAGATTGGGATGAATGTCGGATAAGGGTTAAGATAAGGACTTCAGACTATGTATTGTAGTTAGCTTTTCTCTGACCCATCTGGGCAGGTCTGTGGGGGAAGGAGGAATTTGATTGTCACCTTCAAGCAAGAAGGGGAGCATTATAGGTCTTCTTTGTAGCTTTGGGGATGAAGTCAAGGTTGGGGATCTGTGAATATAGTGTCAGGAACATGAATGGGAAAGTCAGTTGGTATAGAAGTCCTAGCAAAGGGTATGATAAGGCAGATAGTATGCCTACTGAAATGTGTTTGCATTTGAGTACCATTGAGTACCATTTTAAAATCATGAGCAAAAAATGTGTGTGTATGTGAATGTGTGTGTGTTTATGTGTATATATTTTAATAGTAGCTAAGGGCTTATCACAAGAGTTTGGGATTACTAATTTTCCTACTATACCACAGTGTTGGTTTAATGAGACCCTAACTAAAACCCATTTTTTTTTGGGTACTCATTTATGGATACAATGCACTTATATAAAAAAGAACTTTATTCTATTTATAGATCAAATTGTGGTGGAGTATTTTTCTTGTTTTTCTGAAAATGAAAAAAAATTATTAGGGAATCTGACATATTATAAGGATGGAAATAAAGGATTTTCAAATATTTTAATACTATCTCTATAGGAAAAGAAGTTTGGATTTTTGTCTAATGAAGCTACTTTCTACTAGGATCCTACAATGAAACATAGGAGATGCCTCCAACCTGCCCTTGGTTCCTCTCACCATTAAGGGGTGAAAGGACATGAGAATGTCTAACTTGCTTTGAAAATGGACATCAGATAGCTCTAAAACTCCTATTTCCACATTCAAATATGTTGCTGGATATTCTTGCCACTTCCTTTAATTTCACTACTCTTTTTAGTTTCACCTATTGCAACCACTTTCCCATATTGTTGTTATTTCCCGGATGCCACTGCAAAGGATGACAAATGTTACCCTACTCTAATTGTCCCCATGGCTCTAACACTTCCCAAGGTATTTCCAGCTCAGAGAAACGAACACTCACATTGTAGCTTTTTGTAGAAAAGGTAGAATAGGAATGACTGTTATTAACCTCTATAGGGCATAGTATGTCTCAGTTTCTTGTGGGTTCTTCCCGTGAGACTCGACTGGGTTTTCAGAAACCCACCAGGTAGGTCTTCTGATAATCCCCGGTGCTGACCAGACACATCTGTCTCTTGATGCTGCAATATAAAACTCTATATTTCCCTATGGACTAAGATCATCTATCATAACAATGCACTTTCATGCATACAATTTAAGTTTATTAAGCATAACTGCTTTATGTCTGGGTTCATAGGCATACTGTGTCTTTCAGGTAGAGGAAAATATAAAACTTCTCACAGGGAGATTAATTCTATTATTAGATGGTCTGTTATTCCTGTTAATTGCGTAACTATGAAGCTCATAACAACAGAAACTTGGGAAGATTTTGCAGGGTGCTGATTCAAAGATTTATTTACTTATTTAAATTTTTTTCTTTTTCTTTTTTAAGATTTTATTTATTTATTTGAAAGAGGTAGAGAGCACAAGTAGGCAGAGCAGCAGGCAGAGGAAGAGGGAGAAGCAGGCTCTCTGCGGAGCAGGGAGCCCGATGTGGGGCTCGATCCCGGGACCCCGGGATCATGACCTGAGCCGAAGGCAGCGGCTTAACTGACTGAGCCACCCAGGCTCCCCTGATTCAAAGATTTAAACAGTTAATAATGAAAGGTACCTTTACTATATTATTGATATTCTTTCCAACTCCTGAGACAACATTTCTAAAATCACTTGAACATCTAGTAAAGTTACAGTAAAGTTATCACTGACATTCTTGGATATACAGGAATATGTATTCTTCAGGGCCACGAAGGTCTTAACTGGGGTGTCTGGATAGAGTTGTGCTCATTTAGGTGTTTGCTTTTTTTGGTTTACTTATTTTTGCTTGCCCAATGGAGTTGGCATTAGCAGGAGAATAGAAAGACCTACAGAGTCCTTAATACTGGGTGTCATGAACATTTTTAAATGTAATTTTCATTACGTTGCTTTGATTCGTAACAATCTGCTTGAACGTCGTGGACAGTTTTTGTTCTTTTTATCTTGATGAGGACCATTCTACGATGAAATTATGTTACACAGTCATCAAAGCAAAACTAGACCCATTTTTGCCAAATCATAGCAGGCAATAAAAATTTACAATAAGCTGCCTTTAGTACAGAAAACAGGGCTCCTAAGAATTAAAAGGATCAACATCTCAGCTTTTGGTTGAGGATAAGTGCAAGGAAACTCAAAAACAAAGAAGTGTGAGACAAATATCCCTCGTCAGTTTTATTCTGCTTTAACACGATAATAGCTGTTTTCGATATTTACTTCACCTTGGTCTCTCCTGCATTGTTTCCCGACTTACCTGCAGTTGGAGCGGGCCTAAGCCTGGTGTTGCTGCGGCAGCAGCTGCCATGGTCGTTGGGATCAGCTGAACAGGGTAAGGGTCACCTAAGTAAGAGAATAATAGAGGTGTCAGCACCTTTTATCTACTCTCCACCTGCAAATTAAACTCGTGCATTCACTCTTTCCAAAAGCCTTCTTTTGTGTGCCTTGCTGGGGCCTAATGAAAAGCTCTATTGTGCAGCCTTTTACTAACACTCTTTTCACAATTCTGGCTGAGAGAGGAATGTGAATAAAAGGCACAAGCAATTAAGGCGGAAACCTCATCCTTTTTTCATGATGTATTTAGGAAAATGGGAGGAAAAAGTGTGCATTGATCAGAGGGCTGCACTTTGTAACACACACACACACACACACACACACACACACCCTAACAATCTTGATAGGAACACACCAACTCTTAGCCCATTTAAATTGTTATTATAAAAGGAACTTAACTAAACTTAATTCTATTTTAACAAACTAAAGATTTAAGCCAAATAGCTTATCTTTTGAAAGCGATGTTATTGTTTCAATTCAAACATCCTCTTAAATAATGTCTTGTGGATAATTCATAGCAAAGAAAACATTTTATCCATTTTTGTTATATAAAATACTGGAATCTTTATTATCCCAGAGATAAATGTTTATAAAAACACATTATAAAGAAAACAGAAAATAGATGGTTTCTCCCTGAAGGGTTTCTGTTTGTGGTGATATCTGAAAAAACAAAATCTTAGTAATTCAAAACTAAAATTTTAATATATGTGCTCAAAGATACACACTAATATATATACATGAAGAAGACTATAGGGTATGTTTTTGGTGCAAAGTTTTTTCCACTTAGTAAAGAAGTTCATGCACTTTTTGTATAAAGCTCAATGATATGCTAACAGCTATGTATGTTATTAGTATTTGAAATATGACCGTAGTAAAAAATAAAAAATTATAATTATAAGAACAACTTTCTAATGTATAAAACGTATTGTTTTAGTAATCCAGTTTGTGAAAAACTTGTTCAATGTCAAATGTATGGAAAATATAACTGAAAATAACTGAGTCAATACAGTCATTCAAAAATATTTATTGAGTATCTGCTATGTATGAAGCACTGCTCTCAATACTAGAAATAGAGTTTTAAAGAAGACTAATATGCAGAGGTGTATTTACTGGATATTTAACGGAGCTTAAGATTTGGGGTTCTGGGAAAGGCCCCCAGCCATATGTTCAAAGGGTCATATGTTTTTATATTTGTCAGCTTTTTTACTTTGTTGTGATTTCTTTTTATAAATGAAAATTCTCTTTTTCACTTGTGTGTGTTTTTGAAAATTATATATATATAATTAAAATAATGATTATAAACAGGTAGGTACATATATTCTTAAAGACGGCCCGCAAATCTTATTTTACAGGCTTCAAAATACTTGAATCCACCTCTGCTTCTCTGGCCTTCCCAGAACTTACAGCTTAATGGGAGAGAGGAAAAAAAAAAAAAAGATAATTCAAGGATTAGAAGAAAATACAATGACTGTTAAGATAGGGAAGTATATAACACTAGGCACTACCCTGTGGGTGCCCCAAACCTAGTCTAAGAGATCAAAGGTGGGCTCCAGGAAGAAGTTATGTATAAACTGAAATCTGAATGAAGTGAAAGCTAGCCAAGCAAAGAAGAAAAGGAAGAGCTTTCCTGGAAGTAAAACCATTTTCATGAAGACTCACAGTCAAAACGGAGTGTTCTGTCACAGCCCCATATAGCTGAAGCTTAGGTCAAAGGTAAGGAAGTAGAGGTAACTGGGACTGGAGAGGGAATCAGGAGCCAGAGTATGTACAGTGTTATAAACAATATTAAAGAATCTAAACTTCATTCTGTAGCATAAAGGAAACCATGAACATGGAAAAGGGGTGGGTTGAGTAAAACCACTTGGCCTAGAGGTTGGAAGCTGGAATCAATAACAAAAAGATGCACAACTCTTGGGATGCCTGGGTCACTCAGTTGGTTAAGCGTCTGCCTTCAGCTCAAGTCATGATCCCAGGGTCCTGGGAATCGAGTCCCGCCTTGGGCTCCTTGCTCTGCTGGGAGCCTGCTTCTCCCTCTGCCTCTGCCCACTTCTCCCCCTGCTTGTGCTCTCTCTCTCTCTCGCTCTCTCTCTCTCTCTCTCTCTCTCTCTCTCTCTCTCTCGTGCGCGCTGACAAATAAATAAATAATTAAAAAAGAAGCACAACTCTATACAACACATAAATTTGTCTGCACTAGGGTGGTGATGTTGGGATGGAGAATGATGAGGAAAGTCAAGGGATAAAAGGAAGCGGAGCTGACAAAACTTAATGATTATTTACATATGAGACTAAGAGAGGACTCAAGGATGACTCTCAACGTTTTTCATTGAATAGCTTCTGAATGGTGCTGTTTGTTGGGTTTGCAAACATAAATGAAGAAGCAAGATTACCAGGTTGGGCCTGGTAGGGAAGGGGGAGGTGGGACTGGGGGGGGGGGTAAATAATTCTGTTTTTGGACATTTTCAGTTTGAAATTATTATTAGATACCTGAATAGAGATGTTGAGGCACTTGGTAAACATGTCAGGATTTTAGGGGAAAAATTCACATCAGAGACATAAATTTGAGACTGGTCAGCATATATCTGGAATTTAAAGTTATAAGTAAGCCCTCATGATACCATTTAGGAGTTAACTGTAAGTAAAACATAGGTCCAAGGATTGGATTGTGGAATATGCAAATATTTATAGTCAGGGAGATTTATGGTCAGGCAACTAGCAGAAAAATGGAGGAGAAATATAAATTTGATGTCCTAGAAGCCAAGTAAGGAAAGATTTTCAGAAAGAGTGTTTTTTTCAAAGGCTGGATTTAGTAATGTGGAAGTCATTAGTGACTTCAAAAAGGGCAATTTCAGTGGAGCGGAGGGTGAGAAAGCCTAATTGGAGTGAGTGTGATCAACAGAGGATGATTAAAAGTAGAATTTGAGGCAGGAAGTGTAGATCCTTACCTTTTAAACTGAAGTTCTTGAATAATAGCATTAGTATCACCCGAGAATTCCTTAGAAATGTAGAATTTCAGACTCCACCCCAAATCTACTAGGCAGGCACCCTCTAAGATGGAACCCCCAAAGACTCCTACTTCTCTCCTTGTGTTTATGTCCTTGTGTAACCCCCTATCCTTGAACAGAAGCCCAAGTGATGAGAGATTACTTTTGAGATTAGCTTAACACAAAGACTCTGGTTTTATTTTATTTATCTTCTCCCTATCCCTACCATCTCTGTCTTGAACCAAACAGTGGTGTTAAGAGTTGCCCTATGGAGAGGCTCACATAGCAAAGGAATGATGTCTTCAGCCAATAGCAAGTAAAGAGATTAGGCCTGCCAACAACCAAAGGAGAAAGATTGGAAGCAGATTCTCCCCAAGTCAAGCCTAGAGATGACTACAGCCCAAGGCAAAACCTTGATCCCAACTATGTGAAAGATCCCAACATGGCTGTGTTCAAATAAATGTTTGTTGTTTTAAGCCACTACCTTTTGGGAGAATGTATTAAAGCAGCAGGCATACATATACATTCTGAATGAGAATTTAAATTTTAACAAGAGTCCTGGATGATTTGTACTCATTTGAGAAGTGCTGAAACAGACAATTCCACTGAGGTATTTTGCAGTAGTTATTGAAGAATGTGTGACCAAGAAAACCTTACTTAAAAGGTATATACTTGTAAAAATTATAGAATGCTTCTATGCCAGTGATAAAGTTCCACTAAGTAGAGAAAAAAAAACTGATGATATAGGAGAGAGAGTGGACAATTGACTGATGTTACAATGGATAGGTTTTATCATTTAGTATTTTTAATATTTAATCTAGGAAATACGATCTGAATTTATAAAATTTAGATGTATGAAAGCTAAATTTGTATTATGTAAAGTAGCCAAAATAACAAATATCAATGTATGACTATTAGAATAGGCAACTTAAATATGTTAAAACTATGTAATTTATTTATGTTGCTCATTTAATCCACATAATCTTAAGATTAACTATAGCAAAAGTACAGAGGCTATGGTGCTCTTCACAGAGATCATTCCTTTTATATAATTTAGTTTCCCCATTGTGAATTAATCAATTAATCAGAACTTAAAACATCTACCATGTGTCCAGAACTCTGCTGGGTTCTTTGGGAGACAAAACCAAACCAAACCAAAAAAATCCTTGCTCTCTATCTACTACATGTCCATCTTTTCTAATTAAGTGCTGCTTATTTGAGTAGTACTGACCATCCATGAGCTCTACAGGAGTTAAGAGAGAAGTAATTCCAGGCTTCAGTCTTTAGAGAATAAAGGTGAAAATAAGAATGAACTGGACTTGAAGATTTGCAGATGGAAGGGGAATAGATATTTTAGGTAGGGTGAAAAGCATCAAAACATGCATGTGACATGCGGAGGGAATGGAGAGAAATGAATTTGCCTGATAGGTGACAGAATAAAGTGGAAGGAAAAGAGGCTGCAAGTCAAGCAACTGGGAAAATTTTCATATGCCAGACTGGAGGATATTTGGATACAACAAGGAAATTGATATGAAATAAATTTTAGCAAGTGTCATTAAAGAAGTTAGGTAATAGGGGGGTTTTAAAAATACCCTGGATCTCTAACCTAAGTTGAGATTTTTAACTAATGAACTTTAAATATACATATCATACTCAATTTTTTTTTTATTAACCATTAGATGCTAGTAATCCAGAAATGCCCCAAATACCTATGCAGGTGTTTGCTATCAATCCAAATGTGTGACTAAGTCTGTGTTGTTCAAGGATCAATTGTATATGTACGAATGAATAACTATTATGTTATATATATCCTCTATGTGTGGGTATAAATGCATGTATATATATAAAACATTTATACAAATGAATGAATAACTGTTACATTATACACATCCCATATTGTAAATGTATGTACGTATATAAAACATTTATACATATGAATGAATGACTATTCTGTTATACACATCCCATATTGTATGTGTGGGCATAAATGCATGTATATACATAAAAAATTTATACCAGCTAAATAATTTTGTATATGTGTCATGGGCTGAGTTATGCTTCTCCTCCCAAATTCACACGTTGCAGTGCTAACCCCCAGTATCTCAGAATGCTACTGTATTTGAAGATAAACCTTGAAGAGGTAATTAAGGTAAAAGGAGGTCATCCGGGTGGGCCCTAATTCTATATGACTACTGTTTGTATAAGAAGAAGAGATTAGGATACAGACAGCACAGAGGACAGCCGTGTGAGGACAGAGGAGAAGATGGTCATCTACAAGTCAAGGAAAGAAATCCCAGAATGAAATGTATCCTGTGGACACCTTGATCTTGGACTTCTAGCCTCCAGAACTTGTGAAAAAAGTTTTCTGTTTTTAGGCCACTCAGTTTGTGGTATTTTTTTATGGAAGCCCGAGCAAACTAATATAATATGTTTGCCATACACGGTCACATATCAGTGTATTTGATGTTTAATTTTAAGTAAATCGGAGAAAACAAAAAACTAGCAGCAGGAATTAAAAAGACTGCAATAGCTATTACATATCTTTAATCATATATAGTTTCCAAGATATAATTATATAGTCATCAACAGGATATCAACTAATTTTCTTTTTTCTTTTCTTTTTAGGATATCAACTAATTTTCAAAGGTTTGTGTCTAAGGCACCGTTCAACATACAAACATACATAATTTGAAGCATGCCTACCTTATTACTAATTTTTCAGGCCCAGAATACCAAGAACTAGTTTGATTGAAATTTGCCCCAAGTTACTAAGTAAATACAAATACAGTAACTGTGAAAATGGCCAATACAGCAGTTTAACTCCCAATTAAATTCAAAATATATTACATGGATGTGCTGGTGTCTGAAGTGAACACAGAATCTGTAAGACTTTGTTTTTTTATTATTTTTTAAGATTTTATTTATGTATTTATTTGAGAGAGAGAGAGAGAGAGAGAGAGAGAGAGAGAGAGAGAGAGAAAGACACAAGCAGGGGGAGCTGCAGAGGGCAAGGGAGAAGCAGTCTCCCCACGAAGCAGGGAGCCATCCCAGGACCCTGGGATCATGACCTGAGCCGAAGGCAGGTACCTGACCAACTGAGCCACCCAGGCTCCTCCAATATCTATAAGACTGTAAAAAACAAGGTCAAGAGTAGTTCTTAATGGCAAAATAGAAATTCAGACCTGTTGAGGAAAAAGAGATCTTTTATTGAAGTAAATACTGTCATCTATTTGTGTCATCCCTTATTTAAATGTACTAAAAAAATATTACAACAGGTTTATTTTGTAAATACCTCATCAAGTACTTAGTAAAAATTAGATAATGGAAAATTCTGACTTTTAAAGTTCAACCGTGTGTAAGTTATTCAAATTGACTTTCAACTAGTTAAAAGTAGTATCTTTTACTCTTTCCTAGGTTTTAACCATTTGAACAGTTTTTCCCTAAGCCTTTCCGAAATTAATTTGCTTCTTATTTCAAAGCCAAGTATGGAAAATTCTAGCTCAAAACAAATTTTTCAAAAAGTTGAAAAATATACTGAGGCATATTAGTCAATTGTTTTTAGAATACAACCTAGCTTATAGTGTCTATTGATATAAACGATATAGCTAGTACTGAATAACCCAATAACCTTTCAGAAAGCATGTTAATTGCATTAGTGTTAAAGTAATGAATATTTAGATAATAATTTTCCCTACTGACACTAAGACAGACTTATTTCTATGATATACAACAGAGTAAGAAAAACAGTATTTTCCAACAAGGTTGTTTAGGCTGAGGAAGATTGTCAAAGCGAGTATATTCTTACCCTGGGTCAAGGACATACACCCTTTTTATCCACCAAACTAATATAAATGTTCTGGAAAGGTTTATGGCATTATTTACACTGAAATAAAGAGACCCATTCCTTTATTAGCCCTCCATGGTTTTTTTGTTTGTTTGCTTGCTTTTTTAGTTTTGCTTCCTTGACAAATACCAGATTGCCTTTTCTAGGTGCTGGAAAATACAAAAATTAATATCCATACACCCAGACGTAGACAACCCCAACCCTTAGGCGAGTTCCTGATCTAGTGAGGGGGATAAACATATAAGCCAACCCATGAGACAATGAGCAACCTAGAAGGTAGTGTAGAAGGTATTCTGGAAACTTCAAGAAAAGAACAACTTAACTTGGAAATAGTGTCAGGAAGAGTTATTTGTTGAAATGTCTCTTTAAAACGACTAGTTTCACTATCGCATTACCTTTCAGGATTATTTTACCACCTACTTTCCATGTCTTCTATTTGCTAGAGAGTCCCACAATAAGCATCCACTATTTAGTACTAATTTGCTGTAATTAATCATCTCCTCAGATGATGACTTAAAACATCCTGCTCTTACCATTCTAACTTCCAGGTGGAGGGAGCTCTGTAGGAATCCAAGAAAAAATGAGGTCAAAAGGACACTATAGATAGAACTTTTGAAGAAAGGTGCTTTCTTTCAGCTCATAGGCCAAAAGATGAATTGGTGGGTTCCTTCGGTTTGGAAGGAGCCTCCTGCCATTGATAGGGATGGTGCTAATCGTAACCACTCTCCTTTACTGACCCCTACTTCTGGGTATATTTTAATATTCTCAGTGTAACTGATGAAGCAAGGGAAGGGGAAGCTCTGCAGCTAAAGGAGTAGGTAGAACACATATACTACAGGGTCTTGTGTTTCACTTTGAAGGCAATGTTAAGTCATTGAAAGATTTTAAGCAGGAAAGTGACATAGTATGATTTGTGTTTTAAATAGATCAATTTTGTGGCAAGGGATAGGATCCATTGAAAGAGGGAGAGACTGGAGACAAACAGACTTGTTAAATACCATTGCAGTAATCAAGTGGTAAATGATAGTGGCCTAAACTAATCATAAGGGAAGAAGAGGAGGGAGTGGATTGGGAGACAGACTTGATGACCAATTTGATGGGAGAAAAGAGACACAGGAGAAAAAAAAGAAGAAAAAGTTACCATTTGGGCTTTTATTTTAACACATGGTTTAAAGAATGAATAATTTTTACCCAAATAGTTAATCAATTGCTCCAACATCATTGTTTGAGTAATTCATTATTCTCCTACTTACTTGAAATGTGGGCAACTAGTATTTGTTGACTTTTAGCACTCTATTTAAATGTTTTACATAAATACATATATAAATATACATATATATTTCCATATATGTTAACATATTTATGTGTGTGTCTAAAATCTCATTTATTCTTTACAAGTCAGTGCCGTTGATTGATTATTATTCTCATTACACACACACACACACACACACACACACACACACACACAAATGTCTGGGGTCTTACAGTTTGTAAATACTGTAGACATTAGTACTTCAGTAAAAAAAGTATTGTTTTAGAAAACATCATAGACAATTTTTAGAACATTATGCAAATACAGACTTCAATTTTCAAATAGGTATATTCGTTTAGTGTTCGTTAAACTAATATGTATCTAATACTATGTGGAGGACACAAAGAAATAAAAGGTATAGTCCTTGCCTTCATGACACTTTCGATTACAAAAATAAGACATACAGATACCAAAAGTGAAATAAAACAAAGCCACATGATTAAAATTAAATGAATGAGAAAGACAGAAATTACTAAAGAAAGGAAGAATTTACTAGAACTCAAATCACTGAAGAAAGAATCAGAGGAAGAAAGGGCTGGGCTTGGGTTAGGTCTTCAGTAAAACAGTAAGACTAGACAAGACAAGAGAAGTCCAAGGGCCACAGTGCCTGGCACACGACAGAAAGTAAACATCCGCGGAATGAATAAATGGGGATGAGCTGAAAAGTAAGGATGAGAGGAACCTCTGATGGTTTTTCAGTTCCTCTAGCATATACAGGGTCTAAATACATCCCTGAGTTGTCTCTTCTTACGTCCTCACGCTACTCACTTGTCATTTCTTGTTTATAAGTTCCTCTTAACACACAACTATTTCAAGTTCCATGTACACCCTATTCCGTCTCTTGGCGTCCCAGACTTCATCCAGACTACTTTATTCTGTTTGGAATGTTGTTTCTGTATTCCTCCACACTGACAACTTCTTCAATTGCTTTGTTGTCCTTCATGCCCTGGAATGTGACTTAGGGGTCCCCACTCCAAGAAGCCTTTCCTGACAACTTCCACCTCTCTTAAATTTGAATTCACTCCCTATTAAAATTGTAGGCATATGTCTGTCATATTACATCTGTCGTTCTCCCCAAATATACTCTAAGCATCCTAAAGTCAGGGATTATGTCTTACCCATCTTTAAATCCTCAGTTCTTAGCACAAGAACTGTTAAAATGCATAGTTCTGTTAAATACATAGCACAGGCTGTTAAAATGTTTATTGACTGAATAAATGAAGAAAATTTATTTAATTAAGAAATTAACAAATATCAAACACAGGAGACCACTCTTCCCATATCAAAAGCTTACAATTTAGTAGAAGAAACAGATTGTGAGCAAATAATTATACAAATAAGGAACAAATTAGTTTTTGTACATGGCTTAATTCAAACAATAATGATGTGTTAGATCATCGACCAATGATACCAAAGTACAATAGGAAATAGAGGGGAAAGAGAAGCCTAGAGTTTGGGGATATAAGGAAATATGGACCCAGAAGAGGTAAAGAATCTTCTGTAAAATATTTTCATTTATCAAATAATTCTTTTATAATATTCCATAATCTGTCTCTTTTGTAAATTTTGATTTTAAAGCAATTCATATCTCAAATATTTAGAAGTAAATAATATTAACTTCTTAAATCTTAAATAATTTCTGTTCACTAACAAGAAACCATTATTATGGTATCATTAAAGCACCTGAGCATGGTCAAGGCGTTTACCAGAAAAGATGTTATATATAAACAAATGGCCAAAACAAAATCTTTCATCAACGTGATTGTTCAAATTACCTTAGACTTTTTGAAATCCAAGTGACGTGAACTTTGCTTTTTATGGCAATAAGCTCAGCTATATCTTCTCCCTCCCTCCCTTTTAGTTAAGTTAAATTTATAACAATTCCACTAAATCATCTTGTGGAATCCAAGTTAAGAAGTTCAGAACAACTGATATGGTATACACAAGTTTAGATAAAGGGGTTTCCAATGCAGAAAATTATAAAACTGTAAAGACTTTATTGACTTGCTAGTATAGTATAACACTTTAATACTTGAAACTTTTATAAGGAATGCTAATATTTTAGAGTAAACTCTCATAAAATAAGTAATAAATATAAATATTTCATAAGGGTTTTATTTGAGAAAGTAAAATTAATAATTATCTCTTGTCTGACTAGACATCTATTTAAAAGAAGATATTTTGAGGTAATTGTTAATTCTTCACTGCTTTGTCACAGGCTAACTTTTTCAGTAAAGGATTTTTTTTTTAAGATTTTATTTATTTATTTGACACAGAGAGAGATTTCAAGTAGACAGAGAGGCAGGCAGAGAGACAGGGAGAGGAGGAAGCAGGCTCCCTGCTGAGCAGAGAGCCCGATGTGGGCCTAGATCCCAGGACGCTGAGATCATGACCTGAGCCGAAAGCAGAGGCTTTAACCCACTGAGCCACCCAGGCGCCCATGGATTTTTAAAAATAAATATTTTTATGTCTTTTAAATGGAGCATGGCAAATGAAAACTTTATTTTACTTAATTGTTACCCAATTGGCTAGAGATGGTAAACTTTTTAAGAAACGTCTCTCAAAATAGAAAGACATTTCTGATTATAAAAGATAGAGCATTCTTTCTTTACCTCTTTGCCCATAAATTAAATGAATTCTAGCACTAATGAAAATTCCTGGGTTAATTATCTAAGAAATCTGAGTATCCCTGAAAAGGTGACAACGAATCAAAGAAATTTCCTTTTCCTCCTGTATTCCAGTATTGCTACTAAGGCGTCACTTAAGCCATTGTAAAATAATTCATTTTAAGCTGCTCAAAGAGAATCATTAATTAGGGAACAGCTTCTATATCTGAACCTACATTAGACTACTGTGTCTACATTTTGCTTTTGTGTCTTATGAGGATATAAATGGCACAGAGAATAGAACCCCAAATGATACAGGCATGTGAAAGTGGCAACTTAGAAGGGGGGCATTGGTAAGACCAAATAAAATGTTATTTCTCTTTTATTTTCCACTTTTAATAATAAGATTTAGCAAGCATTTCATTTTTGAAAGCTTTTATGGCCTTTCCACTTCTCTGCCTATCACTGATGTCCTTCCTCCTGGAATGTATCCAGAGCCTATGATCTGTAGGTTGAGAACAGGAAATTTCCTAACCCCTGACACAGTAAGGCTATGAGCTAAATGTTTGGGATGACTTCTGGTCGAGAGTTTTCTACTAGAATGATACATCTTAGACCTCTGAAAATAAAGAAATATTATGGACTATCCCCTCTACCTAAAAAATGAAAACCAAAAAATGCAAAGATCTTGGTCAGATGCATAGTGGCCTAGAAACAGCTCCTGAATTCTTTTTATTATGTCACATCCTAAATTTCAAAACAGACTTAGACATTTAATAAATAATAATGATATGTTATACTTATATAATAATTTAAATTCCTGAGAAATGCATACACTCTCCCATCTAGTTTTTACAATCTCCTTATGAAGTGGGTAGGGCAGACATTATTGTAGCTCTCTTAAAGATTAAAAAGCTAAGGCACAAAGAAGAAATGACTAGCCTAAGGGCACACAATGATATGAAATGGGATTGTGACTACCAAGGTCTTTTGATATCTTGTTTAATTTTTTCCCTAACAGAATTTATTAAATCCAGACAATTAATAGTTTTGGATTACAAGTCTCATTGATGCTTATTTATAGCTTGACTCACACCAGCCAATTTTCAGTTTTAGACCTTCCATTAACTAACTAGGAGGGCATTAGAATTTAGAGGCAATCTATCATGAAAAATGTTCAAAAAGTAACAAATAAATGAAAGTAAAATGCCATATACTGGGAATAGAACTGGTTACATGAAATATTCATTTGGGCCAAATATGTGCACACAAAAATGTTTACCTTAGAATTATTTAACTGTAAATATTGCAGACAAAATCAAATGTTCATTAGTGGGGAATGCAAATAAAATATGGTAATCCAGCTTAATGAGATATGATGCAGGATAAGTGACATCTAAAAGTAGGAAAAAGAAAAGATGGCCATGATTTTTTTTTTATAGTTATAACATTTACCCTCACATACATTATATATTATGTAGCATGTATAAAATACATAGTATATATGTATCATAGCATACAAGTTACAACCTACAAATATGTTCACATCATACATATTACATATCTATATCTATATAAAAATAGATGTAAATATGTATGTCTATTTATATCTATCTAGATATAGGTATACCTATAGTTCTGGGAAAATAAGTACCAAATTGTTAGCAGTGATAACCTCTGGGGAGTGGTATTATAGGAGTATATGAGTGTAGACAGATAACTTTTAGTTTCTGTTTTCTATACTTCTACATTGTTTGAGGTTTATGCAGTCGGCAAGTGCTATCTTTAATATATTAGGAAAAAATGTGAAGGGTTGTTATGAGCCGACTATATAAATAGGTTTAAGAAAATACTCTTTGAACATAGAGCCAAAATAAATTATCAGGGAAATAGTACTATTTAAAAAACAGCTGTAGTTGTCTCTGCTTCTGCCCTTTCTGCTGCCTGGATGGAGATATGGTAGCAGGGGAAGATAACCAAGACCACGAGACAGGAGCCACAGTTTGTGAAAGGTGGTATAATAAATAAATAAGAGAACAAGCCTGAGATCTGCTATCATGGAGCTACCATAGAAGCAGTGTTTGGACTATTAGGAAAGTATTATTTTGGTCTTTTACAGTAGGTAAGCCTAATACAGTGTCTGATTCCACATGGTACTCCAAGAGCATGACTTGTTCAGTCCTCATGGAAAATAAGCATCTACTGTAGAGTTCGAATCAAATGCTCTCTTCCCCTGTTTTATTAACTACTTTTTCTGCTTCCATATTTTCCTATCAACCTCATGATTAAAGTTTGCCTTCTAATGGAGTTTTTTACAGTGAAAAGAGCATCCACGCTGGAGAACAGAGACATCCAGTGTCACTGACAGTTACCTTTATTCAAGTAAAATAATGCATTGCTCTTCTGGGCTTATCCTTCTGTCTGATGACCTTAGTTTCAGCCTGCTACAGAGATGAGACTCCATGTTGGCCACAGCCAGAAAAATATGCATTCAGAATTCTGAGGGGTAGGCTGGACTATGGCAAATTCATTTATGGTCAACACCATGTTTTGAGGTCTCTTGGCTGAGACCACAGAGTGTCACTAGCCAAACACTCCTTCCATTTGTTGAATCAACATGATCAAGAATCAAGTCAAGGGCGCCTGGGTGGCTCAGTGGGTTAAAGCCTCTGCCTTCGGCTCAGGTCATGATCTCAGCGTCCTGGGATCGAGGCCCGCATCGGGCTCTCTGCTCAGTGGGGAGCCTGCTTCCTCCTCTCTCTCTGCCTGCCTCTCTGCCTACTTGTGATCTGATCTCTCTCTCTGTGTCAAATAAATAAATTAAAAAAAAAAATCTTTAAAAAAAAAAAAAAAAAAGAATCAAGTCAAAAAGAAAATACTGACCCAAATGGGTTTATATTTAAATTGAATGGCATGCTCATGTTCTTCAGTGTTAAAAAAGTAAACGAGATGGATTAAAATATTAAATATATATTTATAGTCTAGTAAAATCTGAGGAATTTATTGAAAAAAGGGCTTTTGCTTTTTTTGTTTGCTTATATGTGTGTATTTTGTTGGTAGAGAGTGTGTGTGGGGAGGGCTGGATCAAACACTAGTTACTAACATAGCTCAGTTATCCACTCACAGAGTTATGATGCTTAAAATTAATTACATGTCTATGTTTTATAAACAATAAGGTATAATATAAGCTGTTATCTTTATACCAAGTAATGACACTTTGTCACAATGAAGACATGCACATCTCCCTTTTCTCAGTGATGAATTTTATAAAAATATTATAAACTCCTTTTTAGAAAAAAAAAATTTTATTGACCTAGAACATCTTTCCCATGAGAATAGGAGGGTGGCTGACACCATAAAATTGTGGAATGTCATATATATTTCTGCACTCAGTTCTCTTTACTTTTTAATCATCTCATATTTTTAAGCCACCAATCTTACTTCTTTCAGATAGGAATTCAAATAATTGGCTGTTTAGGTATTACAGCAATTTTTTGAAAATATATATAAATATAAATATATATATATACTAAGAGTACTAATTTTATATATTTATGTAATAAATATATAACATAAATAATATAATATAATATTATATCTATATTTACTAAGCTCTACAACAAAGTCAGGTTCACTCAAAGTCATTGGTTCATAAGATGTTTCAGGGGAAGAGGGTAAAAAAAAAGCTAGTCACAATAATTTTAAAACACACTAACACAGAAGCCCAAATATATAATTACATCCTCTTCTCTGTGCTTATGTACAAAGAACCTACAGTATGTGATCCTGACAACACATGTTTCCTATTTTGTCAGTTTGATAAAAGCGTACCATGTCAATGGTTTTTAGCTTGTGATTTGGTGATTGTTTCAGCACTGATTGTCAACGACCTGTATGTCAGCTGACACAGCTGACACAGTTAAATCAGAAATTAGCATGCAGTCTCCTAAAATGCCAGACACATGGACCCTTTACACAAGAGAGATATAATGGAACCCACATGATATCCCCATTAAACAATGAAACATGTGACATTAACCAAAAACAGGAACACATCAGCAAATATGCCTGAGGAAGTTTATGGTATTTAACTCCTAAACATTAATTTTATTGTGGTGTATGAGGAACTAATTAACTGAGAGTTTCCTTTTTTATTGGAAGCGGAAATACTGTTCAGAAAACTGATGAAGAATAAATACAGCATATTTTAAGTTTATTAAGCTTGGCTCATCGACTTCTATTTATTTAAGCTAATCTCATAAGGCAATTAAATATTTCAATCAGTAACTTTATATGGCTATTTTATTTAGCACATTTCTGAAAAATTAATCAACGTGTTAAAATGTAGAAAGAGTATGTGAATACATTTCCAGCTTCATACAGCCAAAACAATGACTAAATACATTTTCAGTCACATGATCTTTTCCAACACGAGCTTTGATAAATATACAAAGGGAAAATGACAACAGAAAAAGGTAAAACTTGGTGATTATGATGTAAATAGTTAAGGTTAAGTTTGTATCTACACGAGACAAATGGTTTCCTTCAGCACTATAATACTTTTCTCTAAATAATTCTATTTTCCCAGTCAGAGGAAGCCTTGTTTAGGTGTGGCAGAATGAATTTGATCCTAGATAGGATATGCAGTGCAATGAATTGCGAGGTGTGGTTTCAGAATCCAAAAGAAACAGGATCTGTGTTTTGCTGGCACAATGCACTACTTCATACATAATCCTATTTAAGCTTTGTAACAATTCAGTAAAATGGGTGTTATTAATGCATATTAAAGATGAGGAAACTGAAGCTCAGTAAGCTTCCCAAGGACAAAGTAGCAGAACAAGGCAAAACTTGATTCCAAGTCCATGCTCTCTCATTCCAAGCGACTTTCAACTAGTCATTGCCTACTTGACACCGGGTTAATTATATCAAAACAAACAAAACAATTAAATGTTTGAAACCATATAGACACAGGAATTAACTGGTATAGACAAATTAATCAATTGTTTATCTATACAATATTGTCCATAACCCAGAAGCACAAGATAAATTATTATAATATTCTGTTCTGTGGTTGTAATATGATAGGTCAACACCAATAACTTTCTAGTAAAAAGGGTAATAATAGGTTTTTAAATGAGCATAGACTAGACTAGGCCAAATTTCCTAAAATTTCTTGGATTCAGGCACCATCAGTGGCTCAATAATTTTTTCATGGCACCTATGAGAAAAAGAAACACCTAAATGCTCCATTTTGTTAAGTAGTAAGGTCCAAAACCTAAGGTAGTTTATGTAGTGTCTGACAGATGTCTCTGTATTTTCCCTGAAAATTTAAAATATGCCGTATGCCCCTGGGGATTAGCAAAAGCACCCTGATACCTTAGCACACAGTTCAGGAACCTTAGCACGAGGCACATGCCCATCTACGGGGAAAGATTCTATCTGTAGCTATGTCACACGTTCAATTTGACACTTTGGGCTAAACTCTTGAGCCAACTCTTTTACAACTGTTTGTTTTACACTGTATATAGAAAATGGGTTATTTTATTGGATTGCCTTCCTGTAGATTTTTTTTATTTCCACATAAAATGTGTTCCTGTCAAAAATTTCTAAGGCAGCTATTAGAATTATATGACTAGAAATTTTACACCCAAACAGAAAGGAGAGGGGCAGAGGACTGTAGTTATTAGTAAAAAGAAAAACACCTATTCCTCTCATTTCTGCCTATAAACTATGTGTTCTGAAGGAACAGCATTTAACCTTGAGGGTGGGGTGCAAGGAGGCGATGTGTTGTGGAAAGAGAACTGGAAATTGGAGTCAGAAAAAGTGGTATTAATCAAACTTCAACCACCTTATCTCGAAAGTCTCTCTCAAGTTTAATATGCTAAACCCAACATACACATTCAAAATTATTTTGAATGTTGTCAGATTTTTTTTACTATGATGAGCAAACACAAAAGTGGGTGTCTTATTGCCAGCATGAAACTATTGTGTAGGTGTCAAAAGTGTGTACATTTTATTTAAAAACTATCTACCTGAAACAAGTTTTGTGGTCCACAAGTTAGAGCCCTTGGTTAAGAGGTTAGAATTTCAGTCAGATTTTCCAGCAGAGGCAAAGGGACCACCGTCCTTGGACTCTTCAATCATCCAAAGTGTATTTGAACCAATTCATTTGTACACCATTTATTTTATTATTCACTATTTAGAAGCTCAGTTATTTAGTTTTAAAATTTATTTCAAGAAATTTAATGACATTTTTCTGATTAAAATGAGCAGGTACCTACAAATATAATTTAAAATTAGAATTTTGGGGGCACTTGGGTGCTCAGTTGGTTGTGTTGGACTTTTGATTTTAGCTCAGGTCATGATCTCAGGGTCCTGAGATAGAGCCTGAGTCCAGCTCAGCATGGAGTCTGCTTAAGATTCTCTCTCTCCCTCTCCCTCTGCCCTTCACCCCCATCTTCGCTTGAGTGCACACAGGCATATGTGCTCTCTCTCTCTCTCAAAAAAAAATTGGGATTTTTAATTATGCAATACAAAAATTGAGGTGTGTCTACACATAACAACTTAGTTGAGAGTTTTCATAGAACTGACAAGTTAAATATACATATTATTTCATTAATTTCTTCCCTTGAATGGAATGGTCTGTGAATACTTAATCAAATCAGTATTTTTACATAATTGTTTTCAAGTTATTACATACACTGAAAATATTTTTAAAAAAGGAAATATTCGATTTAATAATGCACCATTATTTTTACCTCCTTAGAAATTTCAAAGTATTTTTAGATACTAAGAAATAAGTAGGGAAAGGAATAACTAACTAGATATGGATCCATGAAGAAGTGTGGTTTCATGCTTGATTTCATAAATAGCAAATGCCAGAAGAGGAGAATCTGAGATTCTGATAATACTGCATCAATAATTCTGAATTTATCTACATATTCATGGATAAGAGTGGACTACAACATTCTTTAAAGCTTCTTTTCTATCTAGACGGTTCTGAATTCTTTGACTGTACTGCTATTAATTTACTCTTCTATTGTTCACTGACATTCACTCTAGCAGTTAAGAGAGAAGCTAGCAACTCCATTCTGTGGTCCCCATTCCATGCCATATTTCTACTATTACATTTCTCAAAGAGAAAATACCTTTATGTCCAACTAAAAGCTTCTTTTTTGGAAAACAGAAGATGCTAACTCAATCAATGATGGTTAGGTTCCCCAACTTTTTTTTTTTTTTAAGATTTATTTATTTATTTATTTTAGAGAGGAAGAATGAGCAAGCAGGGGGAGGGGCAGAGAGAGGAGAGAGAGAGAATCCTGAAGCAGACCCCTGCTGAGGAATGTGCCTGCCGCAGGGTTCGATCCCAGGACCCAGAGATCACGAGCTGAGCCAAAGTCAAGAGTTGGCTACTTCACTGACTGAGCCACCCAGCTGCCCCCAACTTATGTTTTTATTTTACTTTTTTTCCTGTTAAGAACGTTTTAACTTCCTTGTGTTATTTCAGAGACTTTTATTTTATTTATTTTATCAAGTCACATAGGTCTAAACAGAAAAATTTATCATCGATACCTTCTAGGAATGGATTGTTGAAAAGCATTTGAGTTTTTGATACCAACAGATACATGTTTCATATTTATTTGAAATTCATATCAAGATGAGTTGGTCAGCCTCCTTCATTGAGAACTACTTAATAATACTCTAAAATAACTGATGAGCAGAGAAGTCACGTAGGGTGGAGGACACTTACAGATGGAATATAATATGAACGTCCACTAAAGAGAGATGGCAGGATTTGTGTCCTTCCTTGTCTCTCTTCTTTCCTGAAATGTGATTAGGGAGGAATAGTCTGGACTATTTACTGATTCCGCCCAAACTGACTCAGAGCGCTGGAGTATCAACAACAGTGGTACTTTCTTTTGCTACTGGCTTCTTAGGTTTAGAGTTTGGCAGGATGCTAAGTGTGAAGCTTGCCAGCAGCTGGAAAGGCTTTATTCTATTTTATTTCCAAGGTTACAAAAGAAATGGTATTATTTATAATTTGAAGCACCAAAGGTATAAATATCCAATGGTTAATATATGAACAATTTTAGAAAGGGAAAAATTTCTCCATGCCACATCACATTAACACTGAACAAATCTAGTATGCCAACTCCATCAAATGGGAGTGATGTAGAGGTGTTCTTGACCTTTTCCAGGCCTAGAGTTACGCTATTGTTCATACTCAATATGGTTTTCTCTTCAGCACAATATTTGCTCGTGGGACTTATTTCTACAGTTTCTTAAGAAGAATTTCTTTCTGGAAAACAGAACTAGTCTATATGTATATATTGCAGGTGCAGTCTGAGGCAACTGATGATTTTTAAAAGTGTCTTTTTTTTTTTCACTTTAGTAACCAAGGTTACCAAAAAACACATTGGCAACATGTGTTTAATGTGAATAGTAATTCCTTAGGAAAATGGAAACAAAACAAAACAAAAAAATATTTTATGATTAAAAACTCAGAATTTAGTGTAGCAAGAGTTTAAAATTCTGTATTTAGAATTTAAATTATTCTTATAATTATATATTTAGAATATAAATATAGCCCTTAATTGTAAAAACATGTTGGTGTTTCTGGATGAATCAATCTACAAAGATAGAATGATGTGGAAATAATACAAAATGAATAAATTCAGGATCCAGAGTGAGAACGCTGTCTTAACACATATGAAACCGAAGTCAAGAGAAAGATGTGCATAAACAGTGTAAAAACTGCAAAGAGCGAAATACCATACAAGTGTGAATTTTTATAGTCCTGAGTTTAGTTCACTTTTATCTAGACTCCATGGTTGCAATCTACTCCTCTCAAATGGCTTTGTATATTTAAAAAACTATACCTCATTTCTTCAATATTATATAAAGAAAGGTTCAAAGACTGGGAATAAGTGTTAAAATGTGAAAATTCAAAACATCATTTAGCAGGAAGCTTAGACCTGATTTCTAGGAATGTTGGACAGAGTTTTTCAAATGTAGAAAGTACTGAAGCATAGCAAGATGTTAATGGGGCAATTTATTAACATATAAATGAATCCAAATATACTGGATTTTACAAAATAATATTCTACACTAATAGCTAAAAGATGATGATATTCTATTAATTGTTTTCAATTATGTTCTATTTTATCAATGAAAATATTTCAATAAACTTTCCTTTGTATTTTTAATGGCCATGGTAATAAGGTTCTACAAGATATGTTGCTTAGCAGTCTAGTCTCTCTTTGGAATTTGATTTTTATTTAACAGATTACAGTTGGTATTTTGGCTATTTAAATTTTAGAAAGTGAAGTATTAGACTATTTCCCCAACTAACAGTATACATTTTCAATTTTGGTAAAAAAGAAGTCATAAAATTACAGACATCTGAATGTAATAAGTTATATAAACAGTTATCTTAATCTGATTTCTCACTTAGTGTAAAAATGTCCTTGTAGTGTTTGTAATGAGGTAGTCATTCCTTCATTCATTCAATCAACAGGTAATGGAATGTCGTACGAAAAGTTTAGATATAACAATGAATAGGACCGAATCTGCACCTGCCCTCATAGAACTTACAATTAAAATAAAAGGGAAAATACACAGGATCCAAAGGAACTAGGAGAAAGAGATCTAACTGGATTAAGCAAGTTTTCTCTGTTCTGAGCTGGAAGGCGTTCAGATTATTGAGGAGGATGAACATTGACAATATAAGTCCACAGTCAAGAAAGAGTATGGTTTGGTTTAAGAACAGAAGGAAGACTACTGAGAAATTAGTAAATATAGGGAGGATATAGATAGTAAAAGGCCAACTAATTCACGTTAAGAAACATGAGTTTATCTTAAAAAGCAATCAACGGAAAGCAATTGAAAAAGCATATTCTTATCTTTGCAAAAACAAACTGAACCTGAAAATTATATTCATATCATAAAAATACACTGGAAATGGAAGTTATGAAACTGAAATATAAAGAGCCACTATTGGCTTCAGAAGCATAGAAATAACCTAAGTTCTTTTAAATATTGACATAAATCCTTTTCTATACTTTCTGTGCGTTTCCTCTTTAAAATAAAAATGCTATAGGGGTGATCTCATTCCTTGGTGTGGCAGGAATATTAAATTGCCTAATTTAAAGCCATGCCCTCCACCCACTCCCAAATGGAAAATCAACGGTACTTACTACATCCAGCCTTATAGCTGAAGCCTGGAGGAAGGAGGAATCCTTGCTGGGCAGCTGCAGCCAGTGTCCGTTGATCAGGAGGGAACACGGGAATCATTAATGGCGGCAGTTGACCTTGAACCTGCTGAACGTTATAGAGCGAATCAAAGAGACGAAGTTTTGGTGCTCCATGCTTTCCACCCACCTTACTTTATGATAAAAGGAAACCATTTGTTCAGTTCAAATATACTGGCATGCAAGCCTTCTTGGACACTGGGCCTGAGGTCATGCCCTAGATAGGAAAATTAGAGTCCACTGTAGTTGAAAGGTGTTACCAAATTCACTTTCTAACCTAAGGAATAATTTCCCTAGATATCCTACATGAAGTATCACTACTTCATACAAGAAATCTTTTTCTTATTGCATTAATGTAAAGGTTAAAAACTTACCCTTGGGTTGAAATAAAATCTCCTTCTGTAAATCCTGTTAGGGGTAATGCTATCTTCTAAAACAAACCTAACTAAACTGGTATCATCTTACATATAACTAGCTTTTCATTATTTGAAGATAATTGTCATGTTTATGTAATATTGAAACTTTTTGAACAAAAGAGCTGGCAAAGAAACTTAGAGAGTCACTAAGACTTTCCCCTTTGTTTATAGAAAGGTAACTAGGGCCAAAAGAGAAAAGACTCATCCATGGCCAAGGGATGGGACAGTTTGATTAGGTCTAAAATCCAGTCCCTTGAATCTCATTCTGTGTTATGCTTTTGTCTCCATCTATCTTTTTACAATCAGTTGAACCAGTCCTCAAACTACAAGTTCTCTGGTTTGGTTGCCATCTTCAGAATACACTTTAATTTGCTGTTGTCACTCTCAGAATATGGGGTTCACATCAGTAAATAAATAACTCAGCACAACGGAATCACTATCGTCTTTGAACTGAGCAGAGATTTTGAGAAATATAACCTAACATAGTCATTTCTGCAGCAATATGACCCTAATGATTAACGCAAAGGTTGTCATCACTAAAATAAGCAGGCTTTTCCCCCCAATATTTAATTAAACAAGATCGCCCTGGTGAATACGATTATTGGTTAGTGTTTGTCATAAATATATGATCAAGAATTTAGGATTATACTAAAAAAATCACATATCTGACACTTCATTCTCTCTTACTCCTCCTTCCACACATTAATTAAGTCATTTGGAAAGTATTTAATTGACACCTACTATGTACAAGAAAATGAGCTTGTCAGTAGGGAAACAAGAGTGAACAAGAAAAGCAAGATTCAATGTAACATAAGCCCATTACATTACAGCGGGGACAATGATAAAAAATGAAGACAAACAAATATCCAGAAGAGACTGCAAATTCACTCAGTTGCAAATCCTAACAGCAATCCTGAGCCATCTCTCAGACTTTTTTCCCTTTCTCTTATTGGCACTGAACATTCTTGGGGCATGGGTGCTTCTCATAGTGCTCATCATTTCTCACTTTAAAAGTCCACCTTCAATGTGTCCATTATTTCATCTTTCACACTAAACCTCTGAGCTATTTCTGAGATTTTGGTTGTTGAGTGTGCACTGTGGTTTGGGTGGGGGAACGTCTGAGAGAAACGTAGGAGGGAGGAGAAAAGAGACACAGAGAGAGACAGAGAGAAAAATAAGCACTACAAGAATGAGAGATCTGCCTTCAGCAATGACCCCAAATTGGAAAGCATTTCTTTTAGCCAAAAGGATTTTAAACCTATCACTGCCACCAGAGTGAAACTAAAAGGGAATGACAACACAACAGGAATACAAAGAGGCAGTGTCTTAAGGTTACCTCGAAAGATTGAGATCACTACAGCCAACATTTTTTGAGCATGTTGGAGGAAAGGTATACCTTATGTAGAAACCAATGGAAAGCAATTGATTAAAGACTCAGAATTAGAGAGTGTATATTGAGCACGTTTATAGGAATAAGTGGTCTAAAACAGAGATGGACATCAGAAGGTAAAACAGCACGGGTGCTCGTTTGGTGCTAGAAGGGGACGCCGAGCAGCATGACAAGCAAAGAAACAAAACAGCGAACCAGCTCCTGTATGAATTTCATACTTCATTGTTTCTAAGCTATCATATTGTATACAGCACATTTCCTCCGTTCGAAGGTACCATCGGTTACACGACGTACAAATAAATTTAACAACAGCGTTTTAGAGGGAAGAAGAAAGGGACTTTAAATGAAACGCATGTAAGGCTTATAAGAAGTACCCAAATTTCAGATACCTTAAAATTTGGGGAAAAAATAACTTCCAGAATTGTAGAAACAATAGGTTCTTGTTGGACTGCAGGAGTTCTCAAACTTGAATGCATATTGGAATCACCTGGCAAGCTTTGAAAAATTCTCAATGCCCAGACTGCTTCCCACACCAACTGAATCTGAATCAATAGGGGTGAGACCCAGCCATGAGCATTTTTTAAAGTTCCCCTGATGATTCCAATGTGCATCCAGATTTGAGAAGTACTGTCTTAAAGAATGCTTTCAGTCACTGTCGACAAATCTTTTTGTCTCCTTCATGTTTTGCCTTGAGTTACAGAGTGCCTTCAGGTATATAAGCAGTTGAAAGGAAGACTGCCTGACTCTGCGAGGTTTTGGGGCCCATAGGGTAGAACCAGATATTAAGCTAGATGGCTCATAGAATTCCTTCTAATTGAGTCTTTTATCTGTTTTTATATGTTTCTTTTGTGAGGAACTTGTGACGGTTTGCTTTTACCTAGAGAAGAGCAATCAAATCCCTCAGCAAGGTATTCAAGATTCTTCACAATTTGTCCTCAGTCTCTCTTTCCAGATATGTTGCTGTTCTTTAGATCCTCTACTCTTGCCTCAAAGGACCACGAAGAGTTCCTTGCATACTTGGTGTTTTTCCATGCCCGTGTGTGTTCAAAGTATTTTCTCCTCTGTTTTGAGTGATTTCTCTTTTCCTTTTCTTCTTGGCAAAATTCTACTTATTTTTCAAAGGCTTTTGAGACCCACATAATGTGTTTGCCTGTGAAGCACTTCTTTCTTGTGGTGCCAATTTTCAGGCAGAAAGAACTGTTACTTCTTTAAACCTCATAAAGCTAATACGATACTTACTGTATTGAATAATAGTTACTTGTATAACTTGAGTTTCCCTTATGACCTATGAGCTTATTTAGGAAAGAGGTTGTAACTTATTACTGTACCTCTAGAGCTTAGCACAGCAGCCAAAACCATTATATATAGAGAGATAATTCATGAATAAAGAAGAAGAACGAATTCCATAGTCCCATCTTTTAAAATACATCTTTGTGTACCAATTCCCAATGTCCACAAAAGGCCTCTGGATAACAGTTGCTTAAAGACCAGAAAAGAATCTAATTTCACCAAAGAAGAATGACAGCATAAAGCACTAACTGCTTTGTGTTCTTATTTTTAAGCCACAGCTAAATAGTCTTACACATTAGATATATCCATGATTCCTAGAATTAAGTATGCATGAAGAAATAGAAAAGTCATCCAGATATATTAGAAATTTATTACATATTTCTGTAATGGACAGATATGCCTGCCTATCATGTTCTAGTATCATGTTGTTTAATTATACCTTTACAGTATGTTTTAATAATAGGGAAAGTTACTATTCTATCATTACTATTTTCTTTTTCAAATATTTCCTGGATTTTTTTTAACATTTATTTTTCCATATTAATTTTAGGATACGGAATTTCTATTTGAATTCATTAACCTGATGGCTTGATAGCCAATAGCAAGCCTTATCTTTTGATTTATTCAAATCTTCTTTTGTTTCATATAATTCTTGTAAATTTCTGGTAATTTTATTTTAAAGTTTGTTTAAAAATACTTTTATTTCTGGGGTGCCTGGGTGGCTCAGTCAGTTAAGTGTCCGACTCCTGGTTTTGGCTCCATCATAATCTCAGGGTTGTGGGATTGAGCCCCGTGTCTGGCTCTGCGCTTAGTGCGGAATCCTCTTGGTATTCTCTCTCTCCCTCTCCATGGGCCCCTCCCCCAGCTCCCAAACTCTCCCTTTCTCTCTAAGTAAAACTATAAAATCTTTTATATATATATATATATATATATATATATATATATATATAGGGAAGGTTTTCATGTTTTCTTGTTATATTATTTAACTAGTTTTGCGTGTACATAGACTATTTGTGTATGACAGTTTTTATCCAGGTAAATCAATTAACCCTAATAATTTAACTAATTTTTCAGGTAAAACTTTGAGTATTCTAAAGGATATATTATAATGAATTCCAGGGCTTTTAAAAATCTGTGTATTCTAAACCTTTTGTCTTATTATGATTATGGAAATGCATTTTGCTTTAGTTTTATAATTTGTTTCAGTGTCTAAATTTTCCAAGATTCATATATATAGAATAACAGAGTTTTAAGGCTGAGAGACAGTAAAATAAATATAATTCAAAATGTGTGGCTAATCCACATATGCAACTAGAAATGCCTCTCAAAATACGGTTGCTCATTATTTGTAGACTCTTTACATGCAAATTTGCCTACTTACTAAAATTTACTTGTCATCTCCCCACCCCCAAATTTACTTGTGGCAGTGCCCCTGCAGTCATTCACAGACATGCGCAAAGCTGTAAGACATTTTGTCGGTGATTTCACTATTTAAAATACATATAAAATCAATAATAAATATTAATAAGGTGTCTTTTAAAAGAAGCACACATAAAACAAGGTTATGTGTTGATCAGGTGATGAAAATGGTGTGACCACAGTCTCTCAGGAACCTAACTGTACTTTCCCCAGGAGCGATTGTTTGGTATTTGCTAATTCAGCATTCATGCCAACTTTATAGAACATAACTAGCGCCAATAATGAGTGCCAATTGTATTCCTGCTTTATCTGCTAGATTTCAGTTTACTGCTACTGAAATTTGGTCACCTTTTGGGAGAAAAGGACACATCACATCAAAACAGTATAATATTTTTCTGTATAAATTCTAAAACTAGTTTCTTATAGGGTTAGTAATTCATACATATTTGCAGTTTTGAATATTTCCAAATCCTATTCACTATTAACTTTATTTTCTCTGACTTAATGCATGAAATTCCTTTTAAGCTTCTAATTAAGGTTTAAAATGTGTGACATTTATAATTAAGTTTCAATAAAATTCTTTTGTCACAAAATTTTGGTCCTTTTAATAGGTAGCATGTTATTCACTGGTTATAATAATAACTATCACAATAAATTCAAGAGGTTACTTCCTTTAAGATGGCATATTATGTCTTAATATTTTTTATAAATATTTAAAATTTATAATTTTACCATATAGTGCAATCTCGCCCTCGAAAATCTTAAGAATACAACACAAACTAGCCACTTTACCATACTTGTAAAAAAACAAGTTAATACTTATCAATTATTCATAGTTAAATATTTTCTTTTCTTTTTTTTTAAATCTTGGTTCTTTTTTTTTTTTAAGATTTTATTTATTTATTTAACAGAGAGATCACAAGTAGGCAGAGAGGCAGGCAGAGAGAGAGGAGGAAGCAAGCTCCCTACCAAGCAGAGAGCCGGATTCGGGGCTCAGTTCCAGGAACCTGAGATCATGACCTGAGCCGAAGGCAGAGGCTTAACCCACTGAGTCACCCAGGTGCCCCCATAGTTAAATGTTTTCAATTTTATGTAGATAAATTTTTCTATTGCAAAACCCTTTAGTGACTCCCTGAAACTAATATATCAACCAGGTACTTAAAATTATTCATTTAGCTTTCAGTCACATGGCTCTGTTTATTAGTTTATCCATTCAATCAACATTTTCACTAAGAAGAATGTGCACTTTTTTGGTAACCAGGGATACAAAGATGAATTCATATACCATGGTGCCTGCTTTCTAGGAGTTCTGGGTGAGCCTGGTGGGGCGAATGGATAGGTAACTATAATATACTGCCATTCATTCAACAATAGAGACTTGTATAGGATACTTTGGAAGCACAGACAGAAAGACTCCTAATAGCCAGGAAAAAGCAAGGCAAGCCTCATGGAGATAGGTACATGAGGTACAGGGTCTGAATGGTTAAGTAGGAGTTAGCCAAGCAAATAGATGGGAGTGTGGGAAAAGAACTCTAAGCAAAGGCTAAGACATGAGCAAAGAAATAAGGACAAGAAAAACCATTGTGTGAAGGGGATGTCATCTGGGAGAGCAGAAAAGGTAAGAGGGAAGCAGTGGTGAGAAGGTCTATCTGAATCAGTTTGTGTATCAGGGTAAGAAGCATGAAATTCCCCACATAGGCTCTGGGCAACCACTGAGGGATGTTAAGTAGGTTAGGTAGAATACTATGATGGATATATGGAGAAGGGATTTGAAAGACCAAGCATAGAGACCACATAGGAAGTGAGCAGGTAGTAAGCTAATTGAGTCAACCGGGCAATAGCTCATGAGAGCTTGATCAGTAATAAGAGGATTAGGAATAAGGAGAAAAAAGCCAAGAGATATTTTTTAAGAATGAGAGATGTTAATAATGGGGGGGGTGTTATGTGTGTGTGGGTATGTAAGAAGTCTATGTACCCTAAAGGATTTATATATATTTATTATGTGTAATTATATATAATAATTACATAATTATTATATATAAAATTTATCATACATATATATGAATAAAAGGATAGAGTCAAAAATAACTCTCAGGTGTCTAGTTCATGTAACTATTTATACCAGAAAAAAAAGCACAGATGGGTAGTGATAGTTTTCATGGAAAGATAATGAATATGGTTTTGTATATGATGTGTTTGAGTATCTAAATATTATTCTATTGGCGATATCTTGTTGGCAGACAGATAAGGCTCTAATCTGAAGCTAGGGAAATGATCTTTACAGGCCACGGTCTGATGAGTCACCAGCTGGTAGAGTGAACTAAACAATCTAGAGAGGGTCTAAAGTATAAAGAGAAGAGACAGCTTAAAATCATCTTGGTCACAACAATAACTCAAGGATGGGTGGAGGAAGAGGAATCAAGTGGAGAGGTAAGAGAAAAATAAAGAAAACCACGAGTACAGTGTCACAAAAACCAATGGAATTTCATGGTTGAGGTAGTGACTAAAAGTGGGCATGTAGCAGAGAGAGTATTTAAGAGACAAAAAAATAATATATTCTGGAATTGTTAATTAGAGGATAGTGATGAATCTAACAACATCAATTCCATCACAAGAGAAGGTAGAAACCATATTGCAAAAGTTTGCAGTGTGAGTGAGGAGACACCAATGTAGACTATTGTCCAGAGAAGGTTCAAGGAGAAGTTAGGAGAGACATCTGACAGCAGCTACCTAGGGATGCATAGACTTTATTTAGGTAGTAGTGTTTTCAGCACATTTATTGACTGAAAGAAGTAAATAGAAATCCAGAATTTTGAATGTTAGAAAGAGAAATTAACTGGTGGACCAGAGTTCCAGAGGAGGCTGAAAAGCAAATCAACATGTAGGGATTAGTTTTGAATGAGAATAACAACCCATTCTCTGGGCCCTGAGGAATGGTGTTATTTGAGTGGATGTAAGCAGCTATGTTTTAGACATAGGGAAATGAGGAAAATCAGGCCTGAGGAAAGAACTTTCCTGATGAAGGCAAGGTTATATGCCCAAAATGAGAGTGATGGGGAATTGGACAAGGGAGTTCAGCAGGGGAAAGGGAGTGTGGGATCATCATTGAAAGAAATGAAAAAGAAAGTAAACCATGGATAATTAAAGGAATGATAGAGAACGCTAAAGCCTTAGGAGAGATGTCATGAATTAGGATGCTGTGAGTCTTCCCTTTCCTGTGATTCTTCTCAGAGCCTGTCACTGGGGTTGAGCAGCAGAGAAGGTGAATTGCAGCATTCAGGTTGGGAAAGAGAAGGAGATTGTGGGAACTTCAGCAAGGAAACGTCATGAGGAGACCAAAGTTGCTTTTGAGTAACGATGGGCTTTGGGTTCTATCCCAGGAAGACAGGCCTGGAAGGCATTACTAGATGGGAAAAATATAGGAATCAAATAGCTCGAGGGACTCCATGGTATCAAGGAGCAGTTTGTGTGAGAGCTCGAACAGGAAGTTAACTTAGGGCGGTAGATTTGCTTAAACTACATACATAAATGTTAAAATAAAAGGCAGCTACATGATTTAAGACCTCACAATTACAAATCAGATGTAAAATCTAAAACTTTCAAATGTTCCTCAAGAGTTCAGTCAGATGAGTACTGCCATGTTCAAGTACACGTCATCTTTAGGGATCCGTTCACCTACAAGTGAAATTCAGCCACCTTCAGTGGGGAACACAGCAGCTGTTTGGAAGCACACAGGGATACTACGCAGTAGTTTTGGAGAAAATAAAGAAGATAATATCCAAATGAGATTACAAGAGGGGTTTAGGTATGCAGGAGATAATGACCCAAACTGGAGTAACCGGGATGATAAAGCTGACTTTCTACCACTAGTGAGAAGAGGCATGGGATCTTCAGTGACCACTAACAGTTTGTGATTTTTCATTTCATAGACCAGAAAGAAGATTTGTCAGTTTATCCTACCCATTGCAATGGTCTTTAGGAATGAAAAAAACTACACTAAAATGAAGAATAAAGGCGTCCATTTATCTTCCAATTAATCTACTAGGAAGAGTAAAGAAAATCTCATCGAGAGATACAGGGACATAAAAACAGTGCTAAAATTGCAATGCCTGCCTCTCACTTCCCAACAGCCACACTGGGGTTGTATCACCTCTAATTTCATGTGATTCAAGACAAAGACAAAGTAGCCATATTCTTTTAGAACAAAAATGAACAGCCATGTGGATTTTTTTTACATAGTACTCTTCTTCGGCAAAAAGCCACAGAACTTTTTTTAAAAATCGTTTCCAAGGATGAAAGTGACTTTGCCAAGCAAAGTGGCTTCAAAACAGGCCTCAAAAATACTAATAGAAAGACAGATGGTTCTACTAAGAGCTTGGCTGCCAAAGTTAAAAAAAAAAAAAGTAGGAAAAAAAAAGTAGGAAAAAAAAAAGAAAGGAGTGATGCTATTGAAGCTGACTGCAAAGTTATCTGATGACTACAAATACTTTCGTCCCATCGCAAGTGCTAACTCTGCCTCCAGGGCTGATAGAGCCAAACTACTAACTTCGCCACATCAGATCCCCCTGTATTCCCACCCCTCCTAAATAAAACCTGTCAGTGCCAAGCCCCACAAGACAGCACAAGCATGCACTTGATTCTGACTGACTGCTCTGCAGAAGCAAAATATTGCATTGAAGGACTCCTATTTAGGAGGAGATCCACAAGGAAAATTGCTTTTCTTTTCAAAACTGCCTGTCACAGTTTCTTTTTTTCTAATTCCCCCTTTCCTCCTCCTCCTCTCTGTCACCGAAGGGCCTCTGGGCCCTATGAGTTTCGACGATACAAACTCAATTTGTATAAAGAAGGCAAGAAGCAGCACCACAGAGAGGTGGAGATAGTTTGCAAGGATAGAGAAATAATCCAGTCAAGACACAGTGCAATTTTCTTTCCAAACTACTACTACAATAATACCTCCACTTTATTTCCTTCAGGGCAACTGTCATTTCTTTTTAACCAGAATGCTACTAGATATAATAGAAACTGAAATATTATATGGTCACTGACTCTTCCTTTCAATGGCTCATTTCACTATTGCATTTTTACTTTTGCACGATGTGTTTATTCTTGGCATTGTTACTGGCATATAACCATTTTCCAATGATGTAGAATTAAGACCTCTGTCACTTTAAGGACATGAAATTTCATTCTTAGTACTATGGAGGTTTCACTTGTATGGTTTTCTTGTCAAATAGTACCAGTTATTTATTTTCAAAATTTAAGCATTACATTCTTATGAAGCACCATTTTAATATACATTAAACTCATGCCAGGCAAAGCGATGGCACTTCTTTTAAATATACAACATGCTTAAACAGAGTATATTTGCTGACTTAAGGAAAAATCTCTATTTTAAAAGTTGATTATCATGGAAACTTGAGGGTGGCAAAAATATGGTGTTAAATAAGAAAGCAATTGTGGAAGAGTATGGGAGAAACAGTCATTTCATTTGCCAGGGACAATTTTGAGCCGAATAAAGGAATTAAAAAGACAATGATTAAAATATCTCAAATGATGCATTATTAGGATTAGATGATCATCTGTTTCTTAAAGGCAATATTTTACGTAGCTTGAAAGCTGTTACTTGATAAAACCAAAGTCCTCCTTTATAATCAACTCTGTGTGTTTCCTCAAATGTGTGTGGCTATTTGTATTACTTATCATGGCTCCAAACAGCCTAGTTCATATGAGGGTGCATGGTTCTCTGTTCGCATGAACAGAATCAGGCTTCACAAACACTAATACAATCTTATTTTATATCATGCATTACTATGTCAATTGTCATTTACATGCAAATGAAAGACAACATAAAATATAATGGCCAACATGAAATATAACATATTTTTCAATTATACTTCTCAGGACATCATCATTAGAAAACTTAATAAAATTCACTATTTATTGATTTCTGATTTATGATGTTTTGCTAGATAGCCTATAATAGATTATTAGTGATTTTTTTCTCATGCAACATAAATCTCAGTTCAACATAAGTTCTTTAAAATATTACACCTCAAAAAATTATCATGTTGTGGGGAGGGTTAAACTGGAAGTGACTGCTAATGTGTACACGGTTTCTTTTTGGAGTGTTAAAAATGTTCCGGAATTAGACTGTGGGGATGGTAACAAAACACCTTGACTACACTAAAAACCACTGAATTGTACGCTTTAAAAAAGGGTGAATTTAATGGAATGTGAACTGTATTTCCATTAAAAAAACAAAATGAATAAATTTTAAAAGATCACATTTAAAAACATAACTTCACTACCATCTGAAGCAGGGTTAAATGCATTTTGAAATAGTCATGTCCAATATTAGAATAATGTTTTGTGTTTTTATAAACCTCTTGCACATAAATTAGTTCATTTATACTTTATCCTGCCTCTTGGAGATCAGCAGTTCAGGTGTTGTTATTTCAATTTTATTAATAAGGAAAACAAATAATTTGGAGATTTACCCACGATCATGCAAGTCAAAACTAGAGCTAACTCTAGAACTTAAATTTTTGAGTCTTCTCAATTACATATATATATACATACATACATATATGTATATATATATATATATAAAATTGTAGAACAAAAATGTAATAATTTTCTGAAATAAAATACTGATTTATATGAAAACAGTACAGAAACATCATCAATATTAATTCCCATATATTTGCTTAGCATAGAAAAGGATCACATTTAAATTATCTTTAAAAGATAAAATTCTATTATGTTTTAAGAGATTTTTATAGCTAAGGTAGCATTTTGACTTTGATTTTCTTCTTCATATTACAATTTATTTTGCTTTCTATTTTCTGTCCACACTGCTTTTTAAATTTTCAATGTATGGACCTTAATACTCTGAAAAATTAATCAGAAAAGCAGAGATGTAATAGAACATTATAGTGCCTGGAATATCATAGAATATTTAATACAGGACTTGGTATCCTAAAGATCCCTACAGATCTTAAATTGTGAGTCTTTGTTGCCTATTTTGGTAGAAAATAGGAAAAAGTTCTTTGATATGCGACTAAGGAGTGATTAAAAATAAAATTTAAATTTTTCCACTCTGATTTTTATAAAAAGTATATATAATACTAACATGCATTTCAAAGCTTCCTAAAGTCATTACCAATTGATTTCACTTTTATTAGTTTATTTCTTGCTGAAATATCCTACAGCATTGGTATTTATTCTATGGAAAAAGCACTGGATTATGAAATCTTTTAACATTTTCTATTTCTTGCCTGTGTTACTTTACACTTCCCTCTTTAGATTTAGGATTATTTCCGGACAGACCTTTTATTCTTCGACCTGTTTTCAAATTAGAGACAAGCAGGTGAGGCTGAAAACTTCACCTGACTTCTACTCAAGAATTACTTTTTCCTCAAAACCCAGCTTCAGCATCTCTGCCTTTTAAGAAACTACCCAAACTATCCAAGCAAAATACATTCATTCATGTGTTGAGTGCCACTTTGTGTTAGGTACTGCTCTCATGTCTAGGAATATGCAATTAGTAAGACAAACACTACAGAAGAAATGAAAGAGGATAAAGAAAGCTGGGATGGAGGCTGCAAGTTTAAATATAGGATCAATGATAACAGTGCCATAATGATCTGGAAGAACTGACACAATAAACCTCAGTAATCTGGGGGGAAATGTTCCAGGCAAATGAAAGAGGAGATGCTAAAAACCTAAGGTAATAAGGTTTCTGGGTGGCTCAGTCAGTTAAGTGTCCAACTCTTGATTTTGGCTCAGGTCAAGATCTCAGGGTTGTGAGACTGAGCACCTGGTGGGGCATGGCGCTCAGCCGGGGGTCTGCTTAAGATCCCTCTGTCCCTCTCTCTCTGCCTCTCCCCTTACCAAATCTCTCCCTCTCAAAAAAAGAAAACAAAAAACAAACAAACAAAAGGCCCTAAGGTAAGAGTGAGCATGCTGTGTTCAACAAATCATTTCTTTCTGTTTCTACTCCATGTAGGGATTCCACTAGGTTGAAATTACTTGTGTCTTATCTCCACGAGTAAACTGCCCTAAGGGCAGGGCATAGAGAACTCATGTAGGCATCCACAATATCTAGTTTACTGCTTAGCATATAGTACATGTGCAATTTACGTCAGTTGCACCAATTATTTTGAAAGACAATTACTATTAGGGAAGGCTACTCATGTTTCAGTCTCAGTTTTTTATAAGAGTGACTAGTTTATTAAAACATTTCTTTTATACACTGGATTTTAGGCTTTGTTTTCATTCAGAACTTAACATTTTTTCCTCAAAGTTAATGCCCTGAAACATGGCCTATAGCCATGTTGTCATTTTTTTTACCCCCAATTAATTACCTTCCTCAGACCCCAGTTTTAGTGTCAATAATGCTAAGTTAGGTTTCATGCACTTCATTATTCCTCAGGAGATGAGAAACATGTCTGATGTGTCCTTACTGAAATACCATAAGAACTGCATTTAGATGTTATTTATGATACAACTGCAATTTTTTATTGCTCATATGGAATGACTACATACATTAAAAGATTAGGAAATTAATTCAAATGTGAGACATTGTGTGCCACTAAATACAGTTGAATTTTTTGCTATTTGTTAGCCATGTATCAATACATAAAGCAATATGACTAAAAGGTATGGAAACACATGAATACAGTTTGATTTGTAGGCATGAACTTGTATATGAAAAATTTTAATTCTTGACTAAAAATTCAAGTAAATAGCTCTATCCTTAAACTATGCATTATTTTAATTTTGTTTAAGAAAATAAATATAATTATAGTACTTACATTTCTTTTATGCAAACTTTTCCTAGGGTGTAATTTCAATATTTTAGCTAGCAGGTACTACACTGATGTGAATGGCTAGTGTGTGAGAGTTTGTTTATTTGTAGATGAATATACATGCGAAGAGTATACAGAGTCGGTAATGAAAAACTTTGTATACATGGGAAGAAGCCCTCACAGCAAGTATTCCTGCAAACAAAACCAAAAATAACATTTCAAACATCTTCCCCAAATGTACTCATATTAGTGCAGGTTAATGTCTAGTCCCATTCCTTAGGATGTGAAAAGTCCCTGTTCTTTGAGTGATAATGGACACTGCCTCATAGTCTCTGTTGGAACTTGGTACTCAGATGCTTGTCTAGCTCTACCATAGTTGAAGACATTCTAGCAGTAAGCCACTCACTAGAACATTTGTCACTGAAAATAAAATGTGTGAAATTACCAGAAAGGGCATGTTAGATGTTTCTTAAGCTGAAAATGTGAAATATTTTTGTAATTGGACAATCCATTGAACAGAGTGTCATTTATATAATCAAAAGTTTTTGGGCGCCTGGGTGGCTCAGTGGGTTAAAGCCTCTGCCTTCGGCTCAGGTCATGATCTCAGGGTCCTGGGATCGAGGCCCATATCGGGCTCTCTGCTCGGCGGAGAGCCTGCTTCCTCCTCTCTCTCTCTGCCTGCCTCTCTGCCTACTTGTGATCTCTCTCGCTCTGTCAAAATAAATAAATTAAAAAAAAAAGTTTTTAAATCTAGTTGAGAATGGATATTATAAATTATTCCACTGTAAATACATTCAATAGGGGATTGTAGATTACTTGCAACAATATATGTGTGACTAATTTTACTACTTTGCTAAATTTACTTGATACTGTCCAGCCAAAAGCACTATAACTTTCCTATGCATAATGACAATATTTAAATAAAGATGAATTATGCAATACCATCAGTATTTTGCTAAATCTATAGACTGATTTTTCTATTAGAAAGATATTTTCTTTATGTCATCAAAATTGTGACAATTCTAGTTTTATGTGGATGTTTTATTAGATAAAAAGAGAACATGGACTGACTACATGAATTCTTTCCATCTGCCTGCCCTTTATCAAAAAGTATTTGATAGATGGTTGTTAATGTTAACACCTATTCTGTTTCTCTAAGCTTCTCTCATGATCTTTTTTTCCATGTTGCCTTTGCACAATTCTATTTTCACTCAACCAAACTCCAAAAAACCTTATGAGACAGATCCTTCCATCACCTCCATTTTACAGGTGAGGAAGCTGAGGAATGCCTGAAGTCAGACAGAGAGCGTGTAAAAGAGCTAGAATTCAGGCTTTTATTCATAGTAATTTATAGCCACTCAAATAAAGGATATACTCATAAATAAACCTTATCATAACAAAATAAACTATAACTTACATGAAAAAATTTAAAAACCAGATTATTTTGAATAACACAACTTGAAAATAATTATTTCAACACAGAATTCTTTAGAAGTATAATGGAAATAATATTAAATATTAAATATCCTAGAAATCTCTGCTGCTACAAACAAGTAGTTCCTGGTTACTAATAACCAACAATATTTTTTTTGATGCACAGCCTCCAAGGACGTTGAACACGGAAGAAGGGAAGGACTAGTAAATTGGAAGTAGGTGGGGAGAATGAGGGGTTACACTGGTGGCAAATATAGATATCAGCACCTAGAACCCAAGATAAAGCCTTGGGTCCCTAAAAACCTACCCTTCAGATTCCTGCACTAATGCAGGACAAAAAGGGGGATATACCATTACTGAAAGATGTGTTTAAAAGAAAATAATGTAATTAAAGCAAGCATACTGGAATGTTTTTACAACAGGTTTGGTAGAAAACCACTGATGTTTCTCAAATTCCTCATATCAATGAGATGAAACCAGAGAGAGAGACAAACCATAAGAGACTCTTAATCTCAGGAAACAAACTGAGGGTTGCTACAGGGGCAGGGGGTGGAGGGTGGGGTGGGAGGGATGGGGTAACTGGGTGATGGACATTGGGGAGGGTATGTGCTATGGGGAGTGCTATGAATTGTGTAAGCCTGATGAATCACAGACTTGTACCCCTGAAACAAATAATATATTCTCTATTAATAAAAAAAAACACTGATGATAATGATGATTAGGATGATGATGATTCTTTGACAAACACTGAGGGCCTATGATGTATAAGGCATTTTCCCAGGTATTTGAAAAACTATAGTAAAAAAAAAATCAACAGACTAAAATCCTTCATTTCATTGACTTTACCTACTGCCACTATAAAATACTAATCATAATAATGAAATTCCATTATTCAACTACAGACTTGAGTCTGCAATTCAAATCAAAACTTCCTATATGGTTAGCTAAATACCAAGCTACAAAATTAAAAATAAGTGGTCTCTGGTTTGCACTGCCTCTTGGAATCTGGCAGAATAATTCAGTACCTTAGACCAGACATCACCAATTTAGATACTATAACTTCCCACAGATTAAGTTCAGCCAAACGTAAACTCACTAAAAAACAAATACATGAAGAATACTAGCATGTGTAAAAGCAGAATCAAGAATCAACTGATTTAGACACCCAAAAGCAGCCAAGTATTAGATTATCAGATGAAGAATAAAATAATACTCTTAAAATGTTAAGTAAAAGGTAGAATAAAAAATAGTATCAAAAAAAACTATCAAAGATGTTCAGGAAAGTTTAAAAAAATAATTAGTAGAACTTTGGGAGGTGAAAAAAATAATAACTGATTTTTTTTTCCCCTGAAGATTCTATTTATTTATTTGTCAGAAAGAGAGAACACAATCAGGGGATGTGGCTGGTAGAGGGAGAAGCAGGCTCCCCGCTGAGCAAAAAGCCCGACAGGGGACTCTATTCCAGGGTCCTGGGATCATGGCCTGAGCTGAAGGCAGATGCTTAACCAACTGAGCCACCAAGGCACCCCAGAATAACTGAAATTTAAAACTTATTGTTTGGACGGACAGTAATTAGATATAGGTGATGAGAGAAGTCATTAACTGGAAAATAAATCTAAAAAAATTAGACAGATTTCAGTTCACAAAATGGAGATGGAAAATATGAAAGAGTGATTAACTGTTATGGTGCTAGAATAAGATGGTCCAACAAATCTTAGTCAAAATTTTAGAAGGGAATAGAAAAAACAGTAAGAGTAGGTACTAGTCTAAAAATTAATGATTGAGTGTTGTTCTGAATTTGAAAGATATAGACCCATAGATGCAAGACATAAAACATATACAAACAGAAAGAAAGAGAAGAGAGATAGAAAATATCACTTAATGCTCTTTAATAAAACTTCAGAAAAACAAAGGCACAGAGAAAATCTTAAAAGCAACCAGACAGAAGTCATCACCCTAAGAATGACAATTAGTTTGACAGCAAACTTCTAAACAGTACACTAGAAGCAAATGGAGAGATAAAAGAAAATAGCTGTCAATTTCAAAGTGTTTTCCAGTAAACAATTTGAAAAATAAACGCAAAATAAAGGGTTTTTTTTTGTTTCAGGAAAAGTCAACCACAAATCCCTACATTAAAAGAATTTCTAAAGGATGTCTTCAAAAAAAGGGAAAAGTACCCTAGAAAGAATAGTGAGTGAAGAAATTGATGAACATATCAATAAATAAAAGTAAACATTTTCAATGAAAATAATGACCAATGTTTGGATTAAAAAAGAACCAGACAGAGCTAATTCCAAAAACAAAAACATGTAAGAATATTCATAGTTATGGAGTTCTAATATTATTTTGTAGCCCAATAGGAGGAATTCAAAATTTGAAAATTCCAGACACTCTTTTACCTTAAGTAGACATGTTAAATTTCCAAGGCAACCCATATAAAAACCAGAAATACAGTAATGTCTAAACCAATAAAAAGAAAAAAATGCAAGAGAAAACTAGAGATTAATATATAAGAATAAAAAGAAAAAATACATACAACATGTGGTGCAAATAGAAACATGAATAAAATAAAATGAGAAACTTACATTTAATTATAATAAATGTAAGTGGACTGAACTCATAAGTTAAGAATAAGAGACCAACAGATTTTTTAAAACTTTTATGTATGTATGCATGTATTTATTTATTTAGGGAGCAAGTGTGGGGAAAGGCAGAAGGAGAAGGAAAAATCTCAAGCAGACTCCATGCTAAGCATGGAGCACGATATGGGGCTCGATCCCATGACCCTGAGAGATCATGACCTGAGCTGAAATCAAGAGTCAGACACTCAGCCAACTGAGCCATCCAGGTGCTCTACCAACAGGTTACGTTTTTAAGAAAATCCAGCTATATCTACTTCATAAGAGATACACTTAAATTATAATTCTGAAGTATTGAAAAGGTATGAAGAAAGTATATCAAACAAATATTAACCAAAAAATGAATAAACAAGCAGCTAAAGTACATATTTCAGTATCATATGACATAAACTTTAATTCTAAAAGGATTATTGTAAATACAGAGCTCCCAGAAATAACCATAGAAGTTTCATTTCATCAGGAAGATATAATAATTCTGAAGTTATATATGTCTATTCAACATATTACTGGAAGTCCTAGACACAGCAATCAGACAAGAAAAAGAAATAAGGGCGCCTGGGTGGCTCAGTGGGTTAAAGCCTCTGCTTTCGGCTCAGGTCATGATCTCAGGGTCCTGGGATCGAGGCCCGCATCGGGCTCTTTGCTTGGCAGGGAGCCTGCTTCCTCCTCTCCCTGTCTCTCTGCCTACTTGTAATCTCTCTCTCTGTGTCAAATAAATAAATAAAATCTTTAAAAAAAAAAGAAAAAGAAATAAAAGGCATCTAAATTAGTAAGAAAGAAGTAAAACTTTCACTATTTACAGATGACATGATACTATATACAGAAAACCTTAAAGACTCCACCAAAAAACTACTAGAACTAATAAGTGAATTTAGTAATGTCACAGAATACAAAATTAATACGAAGAAGTCTGTTGCATTTGTATACACTAATAATGAAATAGCAGAAAAGAAATTAAGAAAACAAACTCTATTTACAATTGCACTAAAAATAATGAAATACCTAGGAATAAAATAACCAAGGAGGTGAAAAATCTGTACTATGAAAACTATAAAACATTGATGAAAGAAATTGAAGAGGACGAGCAATGAAAAGCTATTCCAGGCTCATGGGTTGGAAGAACAAATATTGTTAAAATGTCCATAGTACCTAAAATGATCTACAGATTTATGTAATCCCTACCAAATACCAACAACGTTTTTCACAGACCTAGAACAAAGAATCTAAAATTTGTGAGAAACGACAAAGGACCTCAGATGGCCAAAGCAATGAAAAAGATGAACAAATCTAGAGTTCTCATAATCCCAGATTTCAAGATACGTTACAAAGAGGTAGTAATCTAAACAGTACAGTTTGGGCACAAAATAGACACATAGATCAATGGGACAGAATAGAGACACCAGAAATAAACCCACAGTTTTATGATCAATTTACTTTTGTCAACTATGACAAAGGAGGGACAAATATAAAACAGATGAAAGACAGTCTCTTCAGATGGTGCTCAGAAAATTGAAAATGCAATAGAATGAAACTGGACCACTTTCTTATACCATAGACAAAAATTGACTCCAAATGGATTAAAGACTTAAATGTGAGACCTGAAACCATAAAATTTCTAGCAGAAAACATAGGCAGTAATTTCTTTGATATCAGCTGCAGAAACATTTTTCTAAATATGTCTCCTCTGGCAAGGAAAGCAAAAGAAAAATTAATTTACACCAAAATAAAAGGCTTTTACACAGTAAAAGGACCCATCAACAAAACAAAAAGAAACCTACTGAATAGGAGAAGCTAATTTGCAAATGATATATTTGATAAGGGGTTAATTTCCAAAATATATAAAGAACTTATACAACTCAACCCACAAAAAATAATCCAATTAAAAATGGGCAGAGGACCCAAATAGACATTTTTCCAAAAAGACATACAGATGGCCAGCAGACACATGAGAAGATGCTCAACATCACTAATCATCAGGGAAATGCAAATTAACACCACAATGAGATATCACTTTACACCTGTCAGAATGGCTAAAATCAAAAAGACAAGAAATAACAAGTGTTGGCAAGGATGTGGAGAAAAAGAAACTCTCACGCAGTATTGGTAGGAATGCAAATTGATGCAGCCACTGTGGAAAACAGTATGGAGACTTCTCAAAAAATGAAAAGTAAAATTTCCATACAATCAAGTAATTCCACTACTAGGTATTTACTTCCCCAAAATAAAAACACTAAATCAAAAAGATATATGCATTCCCATGTTAATTGCAGCATTATTTACAAGATATGGAAGCAACCCACACATTCACAGATAGATGAATGGATAAAGAAGTACACACACACACACACACACACACACACACACACACACACACACACACACACTGGAATATTATTCAGCCAAAAAAGGAATGAAATCCTGACCTTTGCAACAACATGGATGGTCCTAGAGGGTATACTATTAAGTGAAATAAGTCAGTCAGTGAAAGACAAATACCCCATGATTTCAATCATATGTGGAATTTAAAAAACAAAACAAAGAGAGAAAATAAATAAATAAAAAGACAGACTCTTAAATACAGAAAGCACACGGGTGGTTGCCAGGAGGGGTGGTGAAAGGGGAAATGGGTGAAATAGGTAAAGGGGGAAAATAAAGTTATATAAAGCTAAAACAAAACAAAACAAAACAAAACCCCTCATGATTTATAAAGCAACAATTAAGAGGTGCAAAGAGAAATTAATAAACCCTCATTATTGTGGGCCACTTTAGTACAAAATTCTTAATTACTAATAGCTCAAGTGAAATTAGTGAAGACATAGTTAATTTCGACAATACAATTAGAAAGCTTAATCTAATGGACATATATAGAATTTACACCCAATAATTACAGAATACAAACACTTTTAAGGCAAACAGGACGTCTATAAAAACTGTCCACACACTAAGCTGTAAAGCAAGACCCAATAGATTTCAGTGATTTAGCAATATGCAAAATTATGATGAAAGCATTAGGTTTTAGAAGAAGGAGAAAATGTTAGTTTTTAAAAATGGATTCCAAAAATAACAATGTCTCTTTTTGAATGAGGAGTTTGTCTAGCTTCAGATTTATGAGATACATTTTAGAAAAGACTGAAACATTTACCTGGGAATTGAGTCTGTTTCTATGAAAAATACAATTTGATTATTGAAATGTGATGCTTATTTTCTAAGTGTGCTTTACCATTGACAAGTGGGATCATTAAAATTGCTGTTTGTTCTAATTAATGTGTGGGTGGTTGGCAGGAATTAGAGGTTATTTAATATCATGTAATGGTTAGCAATTCAAAACCTGTACAGTTTGAAGACTGCACTATTGGGGAAAACAATCAAGAGGAATAAATTTAAAATCATTATGACTTTTTTAAAAGTCAATATCACATATAAAGCTTTTAAATTCTGAACATGTATTTTAAGCTCTTTGTACAATAATTTTTTGTTCACTGAAACAACAAGAAGGACTAAAAAAATTTGTGGATATTTGAAAAAATATATATGGTATACACAAACATGCTTTTCAAAAATTTTGAAAAAAGGTTAGAAATGAAATTAACAAGACATTAGCAGTAAAAAAAAAGCAAAAGTTGATATAATCTTGTAAGATAAAATGTCATTTAACAAATTGTGTACAGATTTTGATAAAATTGAAGTTTTTCAAATTTTCAAATTTTCACTAAAATGACCATTTTTTAACTGACTTGAGCTCCACACAGTTTTCAAGTGAATAAAAACATGCACAATACAGGCAAAAGCTAGAATAGCACATTTTGATATAAAGCAAAACCAATTGATATTTTATATCAGTATAAAATAGTTCATAAGAACTAATAATAAAAATTATTGAGGTAGTTTTACATAAATTTATAAAGTAAGTAAATTCTCCAGGGGGGTATGCAAGTAGATAGGGAAACTAAGCCCTAATGTTGGTGTAAATCTCTGTGTTAAACATATTTTTGATTATAGGAAAGGGGGATGCATAGCAAAGATTTTTCAACATTTTAGTTATTCGGCCTTGTGTGCAACTGTCCTCACTGCCAGTGGGATTATTATTCAATTTATTTCATTGAGTATTTTAAAAAATAAAATGAAACTTATCAGAATCCTGAAAACTTTTATAAAAATGTCTATTTATATCCTTGAATTAAGTTCATGACAGACCCAGTGAGTCTATCACTCATTCTTCCTGGGTCATTCATTTTTTTTTTAAGATTTTATTTATTTATTTGACAGAGAGAGATCACAAGTAGGCAGAGAGGCAGGCAGAGAGAGGGAGAGGAGGAAGCAGGCTCCCCGCTGAGAAGAGCGATGCAGGGCTAGATCCCAGGACCCTGAGATCATGACCTGAGCTGAAGGCAGAGGTTTTAACCCACTGAGCCACCCAGGCGCCCCATGGGTCATTCATTTTGCAAAACTACTGTTTTTCATTTATTAGTCTTCCCACGATTAATACTGTCTACATAGCTACTATTCCTAAAGTTCACATGTGGTTCTCAACACCACGTATGTATTTAGCAAGGCCTGATCCTCATCACAAGGAGACTTCAGTCTATCAATGGCTCACCTGGAAGAATGCAATAACAGGAGAAAACCCCCCAATGTTTTAGTCCATGCATTTATCAGCAACAGAAAGCATAAAAGTTCAAAACGAAAAGAAATAATGCTATTTCAATTTTATTAGTAACCCATTTTTACTTGACATTTTGTATGTATTTGCTGACAGTTTTCTTATGAAATCTTTCCCTGTACTAGCCCTAACACCCCATTGGTTCATTAGTTCTTTTCATCACATAATTTTGAGTAGGGGAAAAGAAAAGAAAGGAACTTTTCAGACAGACTTACAGAGTTGAAAATATTGACGCTAACAAGGCAGTTAGGAAAGATGGGACTAGTGGTGGAAGAAAGGGGAAAGGGGTGTGAGAGAAATAAATGCTTCATTAAGAATACGTGCAGTATAGAGAAGGGAAAAACAAAGAAAATGCACTTTCAACATCTTCCTAGTTTCAGGGTTATAACTAAATGTAGAAGCAAGATTCCCAGGTTCATCATCTCTTTCAACTAGAAATGTGCTCTACTCTTACTTCCATTTCTAAGCCACTATAGGTATTAAACAGCAATTTACATGTGATTTGCATTTTTTTTGTACTTGTGGTTTTGGTAAGTCTTCCAAACCTAATGACTGTTCCTTTGGCCAGCAACATAAATGCTATAATCACACAATTATTGTGCTGGGAACAGTTTAATTCAGCATTTTGTTCTCAACCACAGAACAATTACTCAACAATTTCGGTTAACCAGACTAGCTAGCTCCCTGGAAAGAAAGAGGAATATTCACAAGATCTATTGTCTTACATAAAGGCAGCTACTAGATCAGCTGAAACTTTCTAGTATCGCTCTGCTCAGTGTTTCTTTTCAGGATCTTTCTTTCACGTATCTGTCCTAATGAAAATGACAAACTTGCAATTTGTTCAGTTCTTCTAATTACACATTTGCCTATTTAAAAAAAACTTGAGATTTTTGCATGTCTGGAAAAACAGACCTATAGATAAATGTACTTTAAAAAAGCATTAATATAGTGATGGTTCATACAAAGAACTGCAAATTCAAAAGTGTAAGTTTAGAACTCCTCTTCCAGCTATGCAACAAGCTAGTAAAGCCTTCTGAGCTACGGGTGATTACATCACTGAAATTACATTATTTCCTAACAGTGCAACTGGTTTAATGTAACCTTCATTCCATACTTTAATTTTTAGAACAGAAACGGAGGTGGTTTATGGAATCATGATGATTAAAGCTCTCTTTGTATTATTTTAATATTATTTTTATTTTTTCAGAATCAAAAAGTCAAGGCCTAAACTCATCACTATAGAAATATTTAGAGACAGAGAATCAAATAATTGATGCATCTGTGTACAACTGTATGTATTTTATGTATGTATATATGTATGTATTGTATCGTATGTTTCATGACTGAAACTGTCATGTCCCTTGACTGTTTCTCATAAGCACAGATGACTATTGCATTGGTCCTGTATCATACTTCATAGGTGTTGGAGGCTACTGACAGACAAAGCAGTCAATGGTGAAGTGGGCCAGTGAGTAGTAAGGGTGAGAGTGGATGAAAATAGGCTATCCTAAAAGAAAGAGGTCTCCTTTCCTCTCCCCATGTTCTTTTCTCTAGTCTCTGTCTTTGTTGTCTTTGCTATTTCTTTTTATTCTCTCACTTTTACTTTAAAACGTGGGCAGAAAAGAGGATAGAGAAATTATAACTTCAAGGTTAGAAACATCCTAACTTATGGTAAAAATACCCTGAAAACCAGAAGAAAAGCTCGAACATAAAGATAACTCTTTTATGAAAAAGTGAAGACAAAAGAAGACGACTCTGGCAACTTAAATAAATTTAATCGTGTCTGTTTATATATTTGGATGAGCAAATAAGAATAATGTAATGAAATACTATATTGACAAGGAATTCTTTATGCCAAGCTCATTCACTCACTGAATTATGTTAGCCTACAAGGAGATCCTCAAACACACTGGTTTCAAATATTATTACTATTCAATACCAAAATCTAATGATATAGATGATAGAGTGAACACTATTATGTCTAATGAACAGAATCAATGTGCTCAATTATTACAGAGTCAGATTATCTGTAACTCATACTAATACACTGGCCAATTCTAACTTAGAGTCTCTAGATCTTCTAAAACGTCAGGCACAACATCTTGTATACAACCGTCACAGAATTATTTTTTCTTAGGCATAAAATCCATTTACAACATCGTACAAGCCCCTGGTATAATTTCTAATTCTTTAATCCAGGTATTGAAGTGAGCTATATTTAGAGCGCAAACATTTGTAGAACAGAGCATAGTCTATAAAAAAAAGAATGCCAAAGTAGTATCAGGTTCTTCTGAATGAAAATAACTCAACTTAGTGAAAAATTTATGCTTAAAAATGAGCCAGATATTAAATTCAGAATGAAAAAAAAAATTGGCTATATCCTTGCCACTTCCTGGTTAATTTGGCCGAGGGCCAACTTTCCGATATTATGACCATCCTGTAGCCCCAGTAAGTGTTTTATTTATTTATTTTTGTATTGCATAAAAATATCAGCTTAAGAAGGGAAAATGTGAAATGGATGACATATTTTAGAACAGCTTCTCCCAGAATACAAAAATATTCCCCAACTCAAAACTGAAACAAATAGTAGAACTACCAAGCAATGCCAATTGGCGACTCTCTAATGCCATTCAAACTTCACAAATACTGGGCTCTCAAACTGATTTTAATTATTCAAAAGAAAACTAGGAAATGATTCAAATATCAATTGCTTTCACAGAAATACAAGTTCTCTTTTAAGAGAAGCATATGACATATCTTTCCTTCATCCTGTAACAGTGTGGTGATTACCTGCTCAGATGTTCCTTCTTGTAGGGCAGTGGTAAACAGGGGAGGCCCCTTCTGCTGTCCTCAAGATTACACTATGTGGCTCAAAAGTTTTATTTTTTCATTTTTATTGACATAGGGTAGGAAAAAAATGTAAAAAGAGATAGATTTACTGTTGAAAACTGGAGGAGACAAGAACACCGAATAAGACACAGTTCACTGAGTCCAGGTGCTTTTCCATTAGAACAAATTCCAGAGACATTTAAGAAATCATTTCTGTTGATGGGCAGTCTTTGTGAAAAAGAGGGCCTCCGGTAGGAGTTTAGTGTCAAGTTACACATGAACCATTGTAAACTCAATTTGCTACTGAAGATTTACTTTACTGTTTGGTATTGGGTGTGTGCAGAAATGACTGTACTGATGTGTGATGAAACAGCATTATGACATTTAAATGCTGTTATATAGGTTATAAATAGGCACTAGTCATAGTAATGCCACTTCACCTCAAAAAACGTCTAGGCCTACATGTATGGCAATTAAGAAATAACAGGATTTGTTTTTCCAAGGTGGAATTTTGTGAACCTAAGGCAAAATAACTTATGATAAAAATTACTGGGGCTTCTTAAACGCATGCCAACATCCTGCAACCTTTGGAAGTTCATATCTATATCTATATCTATATCTATATCTATATCTATATCTCCAGTATTAAACTTAGCATAGAAATGACAGTATTTCTTTTAAAAAGCAGTTTTTCTTTCTTTTTTTTTTTTTTTGGACAAGCTGATTCTGAAAGAAAACATTTTCATTGATCTAAACCAACTAGATTTTCGACAAGGAATTCACAGAATTTTAAATATATCCAAACTCTTAAATAATAAGGTTTAGCCTGCATATTCAGTCTGTTTTTCAGCATGACTCATTCACTCACAGAAGCCATGGGTGCTGTGGCTGGCTTATGGTAGCACTTTAAATTAGTAGGCACACAATAGAGAGCTTATACGATTGCAATGGTCCATATCCAGTAAAACTGCCTAAACACCCAGAATAATGGGCTCAGTCTCTAATAATTCAGACAGAACCACTTACAGCTGCACACCACATATGACCATCTCTACAATGGCTAAAATGAAACACTCGGGACTATTTCCTCTGAATCAGTGTTATTGGGTAGTGTTGGTTCACATTTTTTTTCATCTTAACAAAAAAGTTTTGTTTGGTATTACAATCGGCCTGCCACTGATCACCTTTCACATTTTAGCCTCTGCCCTAGAATACTCTAGACAATAGTATTGGTTCCATCTGTGCTTTCCATTAAAACCTGATAATCCTTCAAGAACAGCTGGACCTTCGGTCCCCCACACACAAACTCTTTCTGTAGATCTGTTTGGCTACAATTATGCTGATGCTGTACTTACATCTTGCTTGTAAATGCCTTTTATATAGTCCTTTGGGGCTGTGAAGCAGAATGGCCTGACATCACCAATTCAACAATACAATGATATAGTTCTCATCTCAATTATAATGTGATATTTAGTCACCTCTAATACTGAGCTGCACTTAGAAAATTATTTTTCAGACATGTGACAACATTAATGATAAGCTTCCAACTATACTGTGTCATTAAATAATCAGGAAGGAACATCTCCAGTTAATCAAACAGTTTTGATATACTCTCAGTATTGGAAACACTGCAAATCTTACATTTTACTCAAGCAATTTTTATAAGCAGCACAGTAACTTCTTTTTTCATTGTAAAACAATGTCACTAAATCCATGTGACTACGTAATAATAATAATAAGCATTTTTAAATGGCAAAATGGGAGTGTCAATAAAGTTGATGAATTTTCTAACTAGTCTGCGTAACTAGTGCCTCCCTTACTTTCCATACCTCTCCCTTTATTTATTTTCCAGTAGTTGACCAAGGGTATCAGAGATCATCTGCTAAATTCTAACTAACTGCTACCAGTTGGGTCTCATATTTGCCATTTTTATGTGAATAATTTCACCATTAACAAGTAAAACACCCGTAATGTGCCCACAATCATGCAAATAATATGCATACTAGCTGTAAGATCTACGGGACAGAGACTGCGTATCTCTTGCTTACAATTTTATCTTTACCATTGAGGTAGAAAGACTACCTGAAACAGTAGGTGTTCAATAAACGTTTGTAGAATGAATATATAGATGAGAGTATATACCACTCATTTAAAGATCAGGAGATTTTGTACAGTTTGTCCATGTCATATTCCAATATTTCATGAACATCTCTTACAGAAAACTGTTACCTGGTAGAAATCCCTAAGCATGGCATCTGCTTATTTTCTTTTGTTTTCCCTTCCATGTAAACTGAAACAGCTCTTTCATATATTTGACCATTGTCGTTAATATCCACATCCCCCTTTTATTTTCAGGCCATTTAGATCCAATTTCTTTAACTTTCTTAATGCATAAGTATTCCCTGTTTTCTCTTTAATAGCCAGATTGGCTACAGCATCCTCCTACAAGTATAACTAAATTGATACAGAGGAGTTTGTGTATCAGATACCAAGTTGTATATTCTTAATTAGGTTGTATTGTCCTACATGCTTTTACCACTAAGTTTTAAAGAAACTGACAGGGTTGATGGTTATCTGCTGCCCAGTTTGTTGTTAACTTCAATGGCTTAGGGCTTCTTCTGCTATGCTCATTCACAGACTAGCATTCAAGCATTATGTGTTCAATTTTCCCTCTACACATACACTGCCATACTACTTTCATTTTTATTGACAGTACTTCTCTAATTTACCTAGGTCATTTGCATTCAATTTCAATTCTGTAGTTCTGACCACCCTTCTCATCTATTTCTATGCTTTTATTGCCAGATAAAACTTAATTAGAGCATTCTCCATCATGTCATTGAGGTTTTAAGTCTTTATCCCATCTGCCAATAATACATATCATACACCTCACCCCCTATACTGTTTGAGCTTTGTCATGATAAGATTAGGGAAGTATGGAAAAGGGAAAGGCATTGCTAAGAAAAGACACAGAGGACAGGAAAACATGAGATGAGGATGAGGAATAAAGGATTTTGATGTGTTTCCTAGGAAACGGGTAAATAATATGCTGTACTGAGAGATACGTTCAATTAAAAATGATAGACTTTGAGGCATCTTGGTGGCTCAGTTGGTTGAACACCTGACTCATGATTTTGGCTCAGGTCATAATCTCAGGGTCATGATCTCAGGGTCATGAGACTGAGTCCTGGGTTGGGCTCCACACTCAGTGGGAAGTCTGCTTCTCTCCCTCTGCACTTTCCATTCCCCTCCCTCAAATAAATAAATAAATAAATAAATAAATAAATAAATAAATAAATCTTTATATACATACACACACATATATATTAGAAAAGATATACAAGATATACTTACGGCATGATATTTGCATTGAGCCTACCTGGAGGAAATGCTTTTTAATATTCACACATATGCATCCAATTTTATGTTGGATACTATATATTTCACAAGGATTTCAAATTCAGCACAGATAAAACTGACTATACGCAGTGTCTTTACAGAATCTGCTTCTAACTCATGTAATCACTATCTCAAATTGGGTCACTTCATTGACTGAGTAATTTTACTAAGTCCTACTCATCAATTAATTTTCTGCTCAGGCCTTACTTCCTCTAGGAAGACTTCCTTAGCTCCCAAAACTTCATTCATGCCCTCATCTCTACCCAGTTTAAGGGAGGGAGCATATCTGCACTATTTCATTCATCCCATTGAACTATAACTTAAAAACTTGGCTAAGAGACAGGTCATACTGTAGAATATAAAATAAGTTATTCTTTGGCTAACAAATACACAAGAATCAGGCTTAAGTGACAATCAAATCTATCCCTTCAATTTTTCAATATAATTCATAGGAAAAACACAGTCTTTGATTCATTTGCCCTATTGTACATTAAATAATTTATCTTTCTTGTTTCTTATATGTCATTGTTAGTGAGATTAAAAAGATATGGTCTAATCAATTACCAAGTTGATATATATTTATGACTAAATCGCCTACTCTTTATTACTATCTACTTCCAATATTATAATTTAAATTCTCCTCATCGTTCTCTCACTGTTCATAGGCTTTATTTATTTTTTTTTTCTTAGGATTTTATTTATTTATTTGACACAGAGAGAGAGAGATGGTGAGAGAGGGAACACAAGCAGAGGGAGAGGGAGAGGGGGAAGCAGGCTTCCCACAGAGCAGAGAGCCCAATGCAAGGCTCCATCCCAGGACCCTGGGATCATGACCTGAGCTGAAGATAGACTGCTTAACGACTGAGCCNATTCTCTCACTGTTCATAGGCTTTATTTATTTTTTTTTTCTTAGGATTTTATTTATTTATTTGACACAGAGAGAGAGAGATGGTGAGAGAGGGAACACAAGCAGAGGGAGAGGGAGAGGGGGAAGCAGGCTTCCCACAGAGCAGAGAGCCCAATGCAAGGCTCCATCCCAGGACCCTGGGATCATGACCTGAGCTGAAGATAGACTGCTTAACGACTGAGCCACCCAGACGTCCCTGTTCATAGGCTTTAAAACTGGTTTCCAGATACTGTGATTCTTCTCTGGTTCATTTACATTGTCATTTCCCTTGACATAAAAATCATAGGAATAAAAGAAGCTGCCTCTTCTCCCGAAAAAAAAAAAAAAAGAAAAACCCACAAAAACCAAACCAAAACAAAACCCTAAAAACAAAAAACAAACAAAACTGGTTTTCACTTAGCTACCAGGTGTACCTAAAATAGAAAACTTTCCATCTTAAAACTCTTCAATCATACTCTATCCTAGAGTTGTAAAGCACTAATTCCTCAACCTGTAGTGTTGCCTTGACCTAATTCTACCCTCCTTCCTGCCTGTCCCTTGTACTTTATTACCATCTGAAGACTCCGTTCCCTACATACTCCTCTGCCGCCAACATCTATCTCAGTGGTCTCCTCATTTTAATCACTCTGACTGAAATAGTCTCCCCACCGTCTAACTAACTCACTTGTACTCATCTTTTACCATTCAGCTCAGGGTGATTTCCTCCAGTAAGCCTTCCTTAGTTCCTGAATGCTGATTTTTCCTCTCCCATGCTCCCCACCTCCACCCCTTTCCATACTGGGTGAAGGTAACAAGCTTTCCCACTGTTACACTCACTGTATACTGAATTACAATTACTAATATTCCTTTCTGTTTATCAACTGGTCTGAGTATCATGAGGACCCAGATCGAAGTACAGAAGAACCAAACAAGAGTTCATAAAAGGGTTTAAGCTGGAGAGACTCTATCTTCTAGGAAGCTCAAACTGGGAGCAATGGGAAGAAAAATTTGGAGAGGCAGCTCGGCCAGAGGCAAGGAGGAAAGGAAGGTGTTGAGAGGACCATGTGAGAGAAGTTACATGAAACAAAGCAGTGGCAATTCCTGAACATTTTTTATGTTACACTGTCAAACACTATCATTTTTTTGTCTTGTTTAGATTGTCACAATTCTAGCCTCCAAAAGTGTCATATAGAATATAATTTTCTCTTCTCCGAAACTTGACTGGTTTTAGTCAAGACTATACTAAATCAAAGAACAAGTTGGAGAGTAGGCTCGCTCTCATTTTCTATTGTCTGCAAAAGTATGCAATTGGAATGATCTGTTCTTTGAATATTTGGTACTGATCTGTAAAACTATCTGGGCTTAGTTTTTCTCTGTGGGAATGTTTCAAACTGTTAAGTCAATTTATTTAATGGTTATAAGACCATTCAGGCTTTCTATTAATGATTGAAGTTTTCATAAATTCTATTTTTCCCTAAGGCTTTGTCCACTTCTTTTACTTAAAAAAATTAGCAAACATATTCATAATGTTTCATTGTTATATTTTTAATCTTTTCCATGGGTCAATTTATATATTTTTTATTATTTGCATTATTTATTTTTGTATTTTTTCAGTTTTATTGAGGTATAACTGACAAATAAAATTGTAAGATATTTAAAGTGTACAATATATACATGATACACATACATATTGTGTGTGTGTGAGAGAGAGAACATCTACTCTCTTAGCAAACTTCACTTACATAATACAGTGTTATCAACCATAGTAACCATGTTATACATTGGATCCTTAGGTCTTATTTGTCTTCTTTTTTTTTAAATTAGTGAAGAATCTCAGTAAAGTTTTGTCTATTTTACAAATCTGTTCAAATTAAAAGCCCTTTGGCTCTACTGATTCTCTGTTTTATATATTTGGTTTTTAGTTTATTAATTTCTTTATCACTTATCCCTTTTTTTTTTTTTGCATCTGGTCTATCCTACCTTCTTAAGTGGACAGTAACTTAACTTTCTTTCTTTACTGATAGGTAAGAACTTGAAACAGAAGGTACTATTTCAGCTATATGCTAAAACTTGAGAAATTAGAGTTATTGCCAGTAAGTTCTAAGAATGTTTACGTTTCCTTTTACAAATTCCCCACACCTCAAATTTCTTCTTTGCCTACAGACTATTTAAAAAATGGTTTATGGGTGCCTTAGTGGTTCAGTGGGTGAAAGCCTCTGCCTCAACTCAGGTCATGATCTCAGGGTCCTGGGATAGAGCCCCGCTTCGGGCTTTCTGCTCAGCAGGGAGCCTGCTTCCTCCTCTCTCTCTCTGCCTGCCTCTCTGCCTACTTGTGATCTCTTTCTGTCAAATAAATAAATAAAATCTTTAAAAAAATAAAAGATGGTTTATGCTTTCTAAATATTTGGGGTTTACTTATATTTTTATATTTCTCTTATTGCTAAGTTAGTTACATAAATTGTGAATTAACACTTTTAATACCCCATTCTACAATAATTGTTCAAACCTAACATATAATAATTTTTTAAAAATATATGTAAATGTTTTCTTAAGAAGAGTTATTAGATATTAGATACAGAGTTCTAAAAATTTCTAGTAGATCACGCTTTTCGTTTTTTCCCAAATATTCTACATCTTTAATAATGTATCTATTTAACCTCCCAATAAATGCAAAGGGCCTNGCTTAAGAGTTATTAGATATTAGATACAGAGTTCTAAAAATTTCTAGTAGATCACGCTTTTCATTTTACCCAAATATTCTACATCTTTAATAATGTATCTATTTAACCTCCCAATAAATGCAAAGGGCCTTATATATAATCTCCCGCAATGATGGTTTACTTGTAGTTCCACCAGTTTTGCTTTGTATTATCTGAGAATATTTTATTATTGCATTCATGTTTAGAATGGTAATATCTTCCTGGTGAATTAAACCTTTTATCATTATAGAAGGTTTTTATCCCTAGTAATGCTTTTTGGATTAAAGTTTATTTTTTCAGATACTGATAGAGATCCTTGGCTTTCTTTAGATTGTTGTTTGGGTGGATTTTTTTTTTTTCATTCTTTGACCTTCAAACATTCTATTCATTATGCCATTCTGAATTCCCACTAGCAACATATGAGAGTTTTGGTTGCTCCACAATCTCTCTACCTGTGGTATGGCCCGTCATTTTCATTTTAGCCAATTTTTTATGTGTGCAGGTATCAGATTGTGGTTTTAATGTGCCTCTCTCTAAAGATTGATGATGAGCATATTTTTATATGTTTGTTTTCCATTCTTAGACCCTCTTTGGTGAAGAGTCTCTTAAATTCTTTACACATTTTTATTGAACTACTTCTCTTATTGTTGTTTTTGAAGAGATCTTGTTATATTCTGAATACAAGTTCATGCTTGGATATATGTTTTGCAAAAATTTTCTGCCAGTCACTTACTTTTTTATTTTCTTAATAGTGCTAAAAAGTTATCAAATGGTTTTGCCATTGATGAAGCCCAATTTATTATCATTTTTTT